>CACSLK010000984.1:3691963-3702882 GCA_902706635.1 Striga hermonthica
CCGATAGTGCGTCTGTTAGATACACCTATCGTGGATAATCGAAGGCCCTGAGTGCGTGATTATTCACAATCCCGTATAGATAACAACACGATCCGTCATCATTGGTGCTTTCATTGAGAGGTGCTGATCGTGTTTTTATTTATCGTATCTTTTCTTTTCTTTTTCGGTTTGCCTTTTGCTCAGGGGCCGAATTTCTCTTTATTTTTTGTTGGGGTTCGAATTTTTTGGTTCGAATTTTCCCTTTTATTTTTCGAATTTGAGTCTTAAAAAAAAAAAAGTGTCATCTTGTTAGTCCTTTGTTTGATTTTTGTTCGGTTATTACCTTTTGTTGAGGGGCCGAATTTCTTTTTTGTTTCGATTTTTTGAGTCTTGTTGGGGGTTCGATTTTTTCAAATTTTTCCCCTATTATTTTCGAATTTTTTTAGAGTAAAAAAAAAAAAAAAGATTTATGATGTCAAACCGTGAGAGGATTCAAGCGTTGGAAGACAACATGAAGATCATCGGCGATGGTCAACATGCTACCAACGAGAACTTGGGAAGGATCGAACTAATGGTCCAGGACTTGGCCGGGCAGCTAACGCGCATGAACACGCGGCCAAGGAGGCGTCACGGGTCGAGGTCCACGGCGACAAGCACCGGGACCGAGCGCGAGGACGATCGCCGATCGCGGGGCACACACGCATCACGCGCAGATCACCACCACGACGGCCGACGACGACACGATGGACGCGCACATCACGACCGTAGGCGCGAGGAGGACGATGATTGGTGATCGCACACAACGTACGCGTCGCATGCAACACACGACGAGCGAAGGCCACATCGCGAGGGCCGACGACGCGATGAACGACGGGACGAGGGACATGCCCGATACCACGATCGCGACGATCCACGGGACGAGCGGGCAAGTACGAGACCGAAAAATGTTATGCCCACGTTCACGGGAACAGATCCGGATGCATGGTTGAGTCGAGCTGTGCAATTCTTTGAGATCAATGATGTGCCAAGGTACGAACGAGTTCAAATTGCTGCTTATCACCTTGATGGAGAAGCAAACGTTTGGTGGCAATGGGTGGTGCACAAAAACCAGGGTGAGCACATGCGATGGAGAGATTTTGAAAAAGAGCTTATCACGAGGTTTGGCTCGAGTGACTACCACGATTACAACGAGGCTTTGTCAAGAATCAAACAAGTGGGTAATCTAAGGGATTATCAAAAAGAGTTCGAACGCATTGCTAGTAGAGTGCGGGATTGGCCCGAGGTTGCGCTGGTGGGAACATTTGTTGGAGGACTAAAGGCTGAGTTGGCAGCCGAAATTAGGTTGGATAGGCCAGGATCGATGCGAGCAGCCATTGAGTCGGCTAGATTGCACGAAGATCATCTCGTGGCGGTGCGCAAGGCCAGGCCGAGCGAAGTGCGCACGGAGACCAAGCGCACGACTGAGGAGCAAGAGGCGCGAGCCGAAAGCAAGCCATTGGGAGAAACCGTTAGGACGACGAGCAACATACGGCGGCTTACCGACGAAGAGATGCAACGACGGCGAGAAAAAGGCCTTTGCTATTCGTGCAACGAAAAGTTTACACCAGGCCACAGGTGCAAAGGTAAGGAGGTCTTTTTGTTGGAATTTGAGGAAGAGGGAGAACCACACGAGGAGACGCTGTTACATATGGTTGAGTGCAAGAAACGAGGTCCAAAGATGATCAGGTTCACTGCAGAAATTAAAGACATGCTGTTGGAAGTGTTGGTGGATAGTGGATCGAGCTTGAATTTCATTGACGAGAGGATAGCCAAGAGGTTGAAGTTAAAACCCACTAAGGTTAAGACGTTTGGGGTCAAGGTAGCCAATGGACATGAACTTCAAGGAAATCAGTTATTCAAGAAGGTTCCAATAACGGCTCAAGACCAAGAGTTAGAAATCGATCTCTATGCTTTACCACTAAGGGCAACGGATGTAGTATTGGGCGTGCAATGGTTGGAGACACTTGGGCCCATTACAGCTGACTACAAGCGAGGTAAGATGGAATTTGGTCGACCGGGAAAGCGGATTAAGTTAAGGACTGAGGATCGAGGAGATTTGCCTATCGAAGAGGAGAGTGATGTGGAGGTACTGAATTCTCTTATCCTTGGGGACAAGGAAAGTCTCGAAGAAGAGGGGAATGATACAGAAGTGGAGGTTAGCACCGGCGAGGCTAGTGGACTTGGAGGGCTGAAACGCAAAAAGTGCGCATCGATCCTTGATGCGCACAAGTGGACGAATAACGAGTACGCGGGAATTGGACGGGACGCGTGCAAAGGGGATGGAAGCGCTCGGACGCGAGCGGATGCACGCACATACGGTACAGGCGCGCGAGGCCTAGTCCTCGCGGGACTAGGCATGGCAAGGGGACGGCGTGCACGCGCAGGCAGGACACGGCAAGCACGGCAAGGGCGAGATGGCGCGCACGTGCAGGGGCAGCGCGCGGGAGTCCTATGTGCGGCAGGCGTAGGCGGGAAAGGCAGCGCGCACGCGCGCGGAGTTCGGCGCGGGACTGGGCGCACGCATGGGAGCGCATACGGGGCAGGCGCGCAAGAGTCCCAGTCCGCGGAGGAGTGCGAGACGCACGCACACGCGTGCAACGCGCGAGGTGAGGCGGCGCGAGATTAGGGCGGCCGAGAGTTTAAGCATGTGAGGGTTTTGGGAGAGCTTCTAGAATTGCTTGGTGTGCAAGCCAAGCATTAGTTATTTGGTAGGTTTAGGATTTTATTGCTTTCTAGCATTAGGATTTATTTTGTTGCATAGAATAGGAGATCTTGATCTACTAGGCTTAGATTTATTTTGCAACTATAAATACCCCATGTACCTCATCATATTGGATGTCTTGAATTGAGTATTGAATTGGTGAGCCAATTTTGAGGGGAACTTTATGTTCTAACGTGTGATAAACAAGGCCGTCAGTGCGTGTTTACATACAGTGTCTGAGAGAAGGCCTTGAGAGCGTCTCAAAGTCACAGTGTCTAGGAGAAGGCCGATAGTGCGTCTGTTAGATACACCTATCGTGGATAATCGAAGGCCCTGAGTGCGCGATTATTCACAATCTCGTATAGATAAAAACACGATCCGTCATCAGCGCGTGCCTGCGCGTGCTGTTCTGCTGTGCCTGCGCCCGCGTGCGCCCGTCCCTGCGCGCGTGCCTGCGCGCGCATCCGTCTGCGCGTGGCCCCGTGCACCACTGGCCACCTCCGCGCGTGCTGCGCGCCCATGTGCGTGCATAGTGCCTGTTGGGCACCCGACTAGCATGCCTTCCATTCTTTCGGGCCACCTGGTATTTTAGCCACCCCCACCAGGTTTCACATCTTCGATAAGCATCCCGAAACCATCGATGGTACGTCCTTTTGAGTCGTGGCCTCATCCGTGCTCGTCTACGCCAATGCGCTTGTTTGCGCCCTTCTTGAATGCACCTATCCGTGCATTTGAGCGTTCCTAGCCTCGAGACCATCTTCTTGCGTGTCCTTGCGCACTTCCATGCGCGACCTCGTGTTCGTGTTGACTCGTGCCGCTTCACATGTGCTTGAGTGCCTCGTATACGAGCTCGCACCTGTCTCCTAGGCCATGGTTGCGTCGTTTTGGCCCCATTATCAGCCTCATCGAGTCGTCTCGACTCTTGGCCCTTCTTGTCACAGGGGTCCGAAACCCACTTCCGTATCAACGGGGCAGCACGCGTGCGGTAAGGCGGCCAGCAGCAGTGGCGTGCGCGACACGCCGGACGGGCACACACGCGCGGAGAAGGCGGTGCCCTAGTCCTCGAGGACTAGGGCGTGTGAGGCGGTGCGCGCAAGGGCGGTGCGTGCGAAGGGCCGAAGTGCTTGAGGCGGTTGGAAGACTTGGTGTGCAAGCCAAGATATTTAGTTCCCTTATTCCATTATGATATCTAGCTTAATTAGGACACTTAATATTTTATTGCTTATTTAGTTTCCTAGGTAGATTAGACTTAGACAAATCTTGTGCCTATACAAAGGCCCCTTCCCCATGTTATTTATCATCATTCAAGAATTAATAGAAATCAGAACTTTGTTCTTCCACTTTGCTTTAGTCTTTCACCAAAATACTATTGCAATTTTATTCGTTTCAATAGGCGCTGTTGTGGCTAGAGAAACACTATCGGCGATTCAAGGCGCGGGTTAGCGACTTATCGGCAGTCGAAACACACGATCCTCATCATTGGTGCTCTCGTTGAGGGGTGTTGATCGTGTGTTTTTTTCCTACCCCATTCCCTTTTGTTTTCTCCCCCCTTTTAATTCGTTCGATCTATAAAAAAAATCGTTCATCATCATATTCAATCACGAGTCCACGAAGTAAAGAGTGAAGAGAGGAAAGAAAAGCTATGGCCAACAAGGAGATGAAGGATAAAATCGATAATCTTGACATCCAGATGCGAAGTATGAGCGAGGTTATGGAGGGGAGGCTTGGATCGCTCGACGAAGGTCAAAGCAACACCAACGCCGCCGTCACAGGACTCGAGCAGCGATTAGAGGAAGTCTTGCACGCGTTCCAGCACGAACATGACGAGGACCGACGACGCGAAGGATACGAGCACGAGAATAAGTTCGACCAACGATCGCAGGCATCCACTTACCGAGAGCAGCCGAGGCCCAACAAGCCAAGATTCGTGATGTCCACCTTCACGGGTAGTGATCCGGAGGCTTGGCTCAACCGTATTGCGCAATACTTCTAACTAAACGAAGCTGAAGGCCACGACCGAGTAAGGTACGCAGCCTTCTATCTGGATGGTGAGGCCAACATATGGTGGCAATGGCTCTCAAGAATCTACCGTAAGCGGCAACAGATCATTACATGGGCTGACTTTGAAAGAGAATTGCTCACACGTTTTGGTACGTCCGATTATCATAACTACAATGAGGCTCTCGCACGAATACGCCAGACAGGCAACTTGCGCGAATACATCAAGAAGTTTGAACGCCTTGCCTGCCGCGTGCGAGATTGGTCTGAGAATGCACTAGTGGGAGCCTTCATAGGTGGGCTGAAATTCGATCTAGCTCCAGAAGTCAGACTGGAGCGGCCAGACACGATGCATACAGCCATGGAGGTAGCCCGACGACGAGAAGACCATCTAGTCGCCACACGAAGGGGACGGACGGACGCCCGGTTTACCGATACGCGTCGCATGGGCCCGAACCAAGCAACCGCGAGTGTGAGGCCGACCTTCAATGGACGACCACCCGGGCCAGTAGTCAGGCGGCTATCACCCGAGGAAGTCAAGCGTCGACGAGAGAAGGGCCTATGTTTCAAATGTGAGGAGAAATTTACACCAGGTCATCAGTGTAAGCAAGATTTTGTGATCGAAGTTGCTAATTCTGATGAGGAAGGATCTGAGGTCGAGGAGGAACCACATCAGGAGGATGAGGTTGAGGTGGCCGACGAAGAAGCAGAAATCTCGATGCACGCAATGGCCGGGATTAGAGGGCCTCGAACGATCGATTGCCAGCCTGGGTCAAGGATCGTAGGGTGATGGTACTCATGGACAACGGGTCATCACACAACTTCATCAACGCTGACTTGTCCCAGAAGCTGAACTTACCAACCACGAAGATTGAGCCTTTTGAGGTACGAGTAGTTAATGGAGAGAGGCTACAATGTACTGAATCATTCTGGAAGGTGCCAATCAAGTTCAACGAAGTTACTCTAAAGGCTGACCTTTATGCCTTACCCTTGGTTGGGTCGGATGTCGTTCTGGGAGTGCAGTATCGAACCGGAGTTATGGAGTTCAACTCTGGAGATCGAAAAGTCACTCTGAGTGCTGGTAATGAAAAAGGTACCAAGGAAGTAGTGCTAAAAAGCATCGAAAGAGTTTGGCGAGGTGGCGGCCAAATCTTTGCAGTAGTAGTCGAGAACACTGAGGCGCACATAGACAAGGACGAGCAACAACAAATAGATGTGCGCGATCTTCTTGAAGAGTTTGAAGGAGTACTGGGCGAGCCTAAGGGACTACCACCACACCGAGAGTTCGATCATCGCATACCGCTGATCAATGAGCAGCATGCAGTACACGTTCATCCATATAGGTACGCTCACTTCCGGAAAACTGAGATTGAAAGGCAAGTGGCTGAGATGCTAGAATCGGGGTTAATCCAGCATAGCAAGAGTCCATTTTCTTCACCAGTACTGTTAGCTAAAAAGAAAGATGGCACGTGGAGGTTTTGTACTGACTACCGAGCTCTAAGTGCCGCGACTATCCAGGATCGATTTCCTATTCCTAGTGTCGACGACATGCTCGATGAGTTAGTTGGATCACGATACTTCTCAAAGCTCGACCTGAGAGCTGGTTATCATCAAGTTCGGCTCCACACGCATCAAGGACACTATGAGTATTTGGTGATGCCATTCGGGCTGTGCAACGCCCCATCCACTTTCCAGTTTGCTATGAATTCTATCTTCAAAGAGTATCTGCGTAAGTTCGTTCTGGTATTCTTTGATTACATCCTGATCTATTCAAAGTCGTGGGCTGAACATCTTGAGCACTTGAGAGTGGTGCTCGAAGTCTTGGAGGCCAACTCATTTCACATCAAGCCATCTAAGTGTTCATTCGGGCAGAAGATGGTTGAGTATCTAGGGCATTTCATATCCCACGAGGGCGTGAAGGTTGATCCACAAAAGATTGAGGCTATGGTCGACTGGCCTAAGCCGACAAGTCTCACACAGCTGAGAGGATTTCTAGGACTTACGGGTTACTACAGGAAGTTCGTAAAGGATTATGGAACCATCGCCAAGCCACTGACAGAGATGTCTAAGAAAGGCGGGTTCACATGGACCGAAGCTAGCGAGGAGGCGTTTGGAAAATTGAAAGTCGCCATGACTACAACGCCATTGCTTGCCATGCCGAGGTTTGATATCTTGTTCGAGGTACACACAGATGCAAGTGACATTGGTATTGGAGCTGTGCTAGTGCAAAAAGGACGACCCTTAGCCTACCTCAGCAAGGCACTAGGCACGACTCGATTGGGTCTATCTGTGTACATGAAGGAGATGCTTGCAGTTGTCGAGGCTGTAAGGTGCTGGAGGCCTTATCTGTTGGGGCGACGCTTTCGGATTGTGACCGACCAACAGCCGCTCAAGCATCTACTCGAGCAAAGGATTGTTATCCCCGAGCAGCAGAGTTCGTTTCCAAACTTATGGGGTTTGACTTTGAGATAGTCTACCGGCTAGGCCGACAGAATGCAGTAGCTGACGTATTATCCCGACGGACTGATGTAGCTGAGCTTAATGCTATCACTGGACCAGCCTGGACTATTTGGGAGGAAGTCAGGAAGGCGATCGAAGCAGGCAAGACGACTGCTATTGACTATGAGTTCCACATGGCCTACTTTTACACCGAGGCCGAGTATTCGTTCCCGACAGTGGACAGTTAAGCGAGCAGATCATGCAGCACTTCCACGATTCCAAGATTGGAGGTCACTCAGGTATCTACCGCACATGGATGAGAATAGCCAATACCTTCTTTTGGCCTAGACAGCAGAATACGGTTCGTAACTACATTGCACGGTGCGACGATTGTCAACGCACTAAGGCTGACTCACGACGGCCGAGCGGGCTGTTACAACCTCTACCGGTAACCGAGGCAATTTGGGAAGACATTACTATGGATTTCATAGAAGGGTTGCCGAGTTCTAATGGATTCGATGGTGCTATGGTCGTGGTGGATCATCTCACAAAGTATGCTCACTTCATACCCATCACTCATCCTTACATAGCCAAGTCGATTGCCAGATTATTTGTGGAGTACGTGATGAAGCTACATGGGGCACCACGATCCATCGTCTCTGATCGAGACCGGATCTTTATGAGCAGCTTTTGGTCTGAATTCTTTAACTTACAAGGGACCAAGTTATCTATGAGCTCAGTCTACCACCCACAGACTGACAGACAAACTGAGGTAACCAACCGAACTCTTGAGCAGTACTTAAGGTGCTATGTCCACCAATTTCCAAAGAGGTGGGAAAATTTTTTGCCTTGGGCTGAGTATTGGTACAACACCACTTACCACGAGTCAACCAAGATGACGCCATTTGAGCTGGTATACAGACGAAAACCCCCGACGTTGATCAACTATTCGGAGGGGAGTACAGTCAACGATGAGGTTGGTCGAGAACTCGAGGAACGAGATCTGATGTTGCGAGAATTAAAGAAAAACCTCGAAGGCTCAATTAACCGTACCAAGGCCTTCGCAGATTGTAAGAGACGTGAGGAGAACTTTGTACCGAGAGAGTATGTTTATCTAAAGCTACGACCATTCATACAGCGCACAACAACACAAAGGGCAGCGACTAAGCTTGGAGTTCGCTATTACAGTCCTTATCAGATTCTAAAGCGCATTGGTCAGGTAGCTTATCGTCTAGAACTGCCAGAACTTCGCAGATCCACCCGGTTATCCATGTCTCACAACTCAAAAGAAGTCTAGGAGAAACCCAGAAGTATTGTGAGGAATTACCTGCAACCGCAACCGATGGAAGGATCATCGTACGCCCAAAACGAGCGATTGAGTATTGCAAGGTAAGAAAAGCTGGACGCTATCGTTGGGAGGTACTAGTCGATTGGGAAGAGTTGCCACCCGAAGAAGCCACCTGGGAAGATCTTGATGAGATGCGCGATCAATTCCCGAATTTCATCCTTGAGGACAAGAAAGCGCTTGAAGGGGACGGGTATGATGCGGAAGTGGCTAGACAGCTCAAGAACGCCGCAAGTCGCGCTTACCACGCACGCAAGAGGTTAGCACGAGAAGCAGCCAAAGTGCGCGCACTGGAGTGTAGTGCGCGCGGGGCGAGTATGGGTGGCCAACGCGCGGATATGCGGGAGATGGGCGCAGGCGGATGCGCGCAGACGATGGCGCGTGACGCGCGCGGGACGAGTGCGCAAGGTGAATGCGCGCGAGGCGCGCGAAGCGTCCCAGCACGCGCGGGGCAGGACGCCCCAGTCCTTGAGGCATGCGGCATGAGGCGCGCGACCCCAATCCTCGAGGAGTGCGGACTGGCGGGACAGCACGCGCGCGGTAAGGCAGCCAGCAGCAGTGGCGTGCGCGACACGCCGGACGGGCACACATGCGCGGAGAAGGCGGCGCCCTAGTCCTCGAGGACTAGGGCGTGTGAGGCGGTGCGCGCAAGGGCGGTGCGTGCAAAGGGCCGAAGTGCTTGAGGCGGTTGGAATACTTGGTGTGCAAGCCAAGATATTTAGTTCCCTTATTCCATTATGATATCTAGCTTAATTAGGACACTTAATAGTTTATTGCTCATTTAGTTTCCTAGGTAGATTAGACTTAGACAAATCTTGTACCTATATAAAGGCCCCTTTCCCCATGTTATTTATCATCATTCAAGAATTAATAGAAATCAGAACTTTGTTCTTCCACTTTGCTTTAGTCTTTCACCAAAATACTATTGTAATTTTATTCATTTCAATAGGCGTTGTTGTGGCTTGAGAAACACTATCGGCGATTCAAGGCGCGGGTTAGCGGCTTATCGGCAGTCGAAACACACGATCCTCATCACAGGCGCCGCGCGCGCGCCGCGGCGCGATGCATGCCGCGACCCGGACAGAGACTCCCAGGCTTACGCGCGCCGCGGCGCGACACTCACCGCGGCGTGACACCAGCAGTCACCGCGGCGCGATAGAAGCAGTCCTCGCGCGCGCGATGCATCACCACGGCACGACACCGCACTTCCTCGCGCGCGCGACACCCCTCCACGGTGCGGCGCTGTGCGACTATATATACGAGAGAGACGGGACCTCGACAGAGAACATCTCTCGACCAGGGTGAAAACTCTCGGGCCCGAGAAAACACGAAAAAACTCCTCTCTTCCCATTCTTTTCCTCTCTTCTTCTCCATCGTTTTTCTTCCTTTCTTCACTTTTGTTTTCCATTTTTCTTCTTCTTCTTCATAGCACTTAGGGATTAAGCTTGTAACTCCATTCAACACTTGGATTTTGGGACTAAATGTAAGTTTCTCTCTTTTAATTAATTTATAAAAATGGTTGATTTTAGGAGAGTGATTAATTGTGTTGGATTGATTTTACGTAGCTAATTCTTATTGCTAAGGATAGGGGATGATTGTTCTTGTTTAATTCGTATCTCTCGGGCTTGAGTTGTTCGTTCTTATGTGAGTTGAATTGATTAGGAATTGATGAATTTGTGCTTAATTGATTGATATAATCGAAGAGTGACACTTCGATCTTGCAATTGTAAACAATTGAATATTAATTTGTTGAGTTGGGATTTGTTGATTCTTCATGGTTAGTCGATTAATACCCTTCTAATTGAATTAGCGACTTTTTGAACCGAAAGGGGAGAGGTCATAGATCTAGGCTCACATGAGGTAGATGATTTCGTAATTGAATAGTCTATAGGTTTTTGATTGAAATACGTGCGTGTCGATGACCCGTCCCTTGTTACGAAATGTTAGTGGGATTGGGATAGTTGACTTGTGTTGTATGCTCGAGCTTCTACGTCTATGTTCCAACCCTTGTTACGAAGAGTTATTGGGAGCGAACCGCTAGATGTCTAAGCGAGAGTGTCAATCTCGAACCGAACAATGAATTGTCCGATTTTGCTAGAACTTGAATTAATTGTCCCCGATTCCCTAGCTTCTCATTTTCTGTTTCGTTCTTATTCTTAGGTAGATTTATATTTTTGCATGTTCTTTATTTCTTAGCTGAAAATACCCAATTCATCTTGATTAGAGTGTTTAGGATTTTATTTTCTTTTTATGTGCTATTGATACCAAAGCTGAATTCCGAACCGCCTTCCTCGTGAGATCGACCCGGGGATGAATCTTTCGATTCAGTACTCGGTAAAAAAAAATAACAATGTGTGCAACAACAAAAATACTTATTTAATATCCATGTTTCGTGCATCACACGGGATACATACTAGT
>CACSLK010000984.1:3714328-3737252 GCA_902706635.1 Striga hermonthica
AACAACAGAACGTGGAACTCATTTAACCAAACATAATTCTCATTCATCAAGGAATACCAAGTGTAATATCCACTAAAGCAAAGCTTAAGTATATAACACCAACACTTCCGGCAACAGAGTTTATAACCAGATTAAGGTTCAACCAATTACCATTAAATTCAAAAATAAACATAAATTCTAGAGTTCGAAAATCTTATAAAAATTGAGCTTTGACTCGTCAATAAGAACTAAAAGTTATGGCTTGAAAACGAAACGACATCATGCAGCTCGAAAATAGGCTAACGGTAAAACGACGACGGCAAGGCTCGAAACAGTAAAACGAGACTCTGAAACCAAAACGATTTATTCACAGCGGCAATATGACTCAGATTTTACAATAAACTAGAGTTCCTGATCACACGATAGTCAACACGAAACTCAACACAACGGGCAACACGAACTGAAAATAATCTGGGTAATCAACGAAACGATTCAATGCGTACGCATATAAACGAACAATATCATCCTGAACAACAAATAACGAGAAGGTTTCGAAAAAGTTACCTGTCTCCGAGAATCTACGAGCTCGGTTGGAAAACAAACGGTTCTATGGAGCCGGATGTGAGCTTCTCGCCTACTGATCTTACTCGAAAGAGTCAATGGAAGCGGACACATCAATAGCAGCAGACGCAGATCTTTTCCAGCTGTAGTGCCTTCTTCTCTAGAAGTTGGCGGATAAAATGGTACTTGATCTGGATGTGCTTCGTTCGCGAGTGGAACACGAAAAAACGGAAACCCTTCTTATTGTTATTGGATGATCATGAGACTTCCCGAAAATCGAAATTCTTGATCGCGGAAGGAAGACCCTTTTTGTCCAATAAGATACCAAAGTGGATGATCGACTCATTCCATACTAGAAAGAATCGCAGGAAATCCTTTGATAATGCGGATTCCTATTTCTCTATGGTGGAAGACTCGAGAAGGTCAAGATAGGACCATGACACAGTTGTGACCTAACTAAAAGGTACCTAAACTTCACCCCCCACGAAGAAGGCGAAGACTCGCAAACCACAAAACAATCTCGTTTGTCCAAATGAGCTCGCGTACGCATATAAACGAACGATATTATCCTGAACAAAAAATAACGAGAAGGTTCCGAAAAAGTTACCTGTCTTCGAGAATCTACGAGCTCGGTTGGAAAACAAACGATCAAACGGAAAGACCGAGAAATTCGAGAACTCGAAACCTAAAAATGGCATAGTTCACGAGCGGCCGCTACGTAGGGATGGAGGCTCTTCACGACGTTCTCCTGTGACGAACTCCTCCGATGACTGAAACGAGAACCGGGGAGAATTGTGACTGAAACTCGACGATGAGCAAGCTGCAGTTTTTCACGTCAAACGGTCGAAACAGACTGAAGCTGATATGTTGCGAGGACTCACAGTTGTCGCCTGAAAAGAATGCTGCTCGGAGTTGCAGTTGCTGGAATTAATGGCAGAATAATTTTTTTTCTTTTTTTCTAACTGATACGAGAGAGTGAGAGAGAGAGAGAGTAGAAACGTTTTTGAATGATTCTGAGACGTCCTCGACCGAGTCTTAAGAAGACGATGCAAGATTGAGAGAGACGTGTGATTGAGAGAGAGAGATTTCAAGAACAGAAATCATAATCGCAACGGGGAAGAAGCTCGGTCAAACCCGTGGGGATAAAATTTTTAAACGACAAAATTTTAATTCTCATGGGCCAAGCAAATTTTCACCATTTTGGGCCAAAATTAATATAAGGAGTGGGCCATTAAGTTTACATGGAAAAATGGTCCAACACTTGTTAAACCACAAATGTGGTTGGAAATATCACAATATCTGGGCCGAAATCAATACAACGCAATATCAAGAATTCTTGATCGATTCGATTGACACCGAATAATAAATAGAATTACACGACTTATTATATTAATTAGACTACATCTAATTAAATAATAATAAGTCTAAACGGAAAGTGTCGAGCAACACCGGAATATAGACAATTAATTCAAAAAATGATAATAATAATAATGCCGATAAATAATATTCGAAAATCCAATAGACAAACGGGGCTTCACATAATTTATGTAAAATGTCATAATTAACTTAAAAATAGGCAAAAATTGGTAAACTTTTAGGACAAATCAGATTCTTCCAACGGGGAGCTGCTTTTCTCTCATTGGAGAGTTGTAATTCCTTCGATGGAAGTTCTGTAATTTTTCCATATCAAGCTTAAGGTTAAGATCATCGCTCTTATTTCCTTCTTCTTTTATCTATTCACTCTCCCTATTTTTTTGGTTTTATCTCCTCTCCGTTCTCCCTGTATCCGTTTCTAGAGTTTGTTGTCCTGCTTGTTTGCTAGTTTCTGTTTCCCCTTTTCCTTCTTCAGGAAAATTGGGAAGGTCAATCAAGACTCTCTATCTCAATCTCTCCTTCTCTCACCTTTTCGATCGGAGTTTCTATCCATGGACAATTTGGAACAAAAGCTATGCAACCTCAGCCAGAGGGAAGAAAACATCGTACCCCTCCAGGCAGGAAATATAACATTGAGTGCTGAAGAATGTGATCGCAGTCTCTTTCGCAAAGTCATTGGAGACAGAAAGGCACATCTTTACGGTATTAGGAAAACTTTGTCGCAAATATGGCAAATTCAGAACCAAATGGAAGTCCGTGAACTCCAGAATAATTTCTTTCAATTCATCTTTGAGGAAGTTGAGGACAAATAGAAAGTGGCTAGAGGAAAGAACTGGACTTGCGAAAATCAGTATTTGCTCTTAAAAGAATGGCAACAAGATATCCACGCAGACCATGATTGTTTCTCTGAAATGGACATGTGGATTCAAGCAGATGGTATCCCCCTGAACTGGCTAAGCTTAGAAGTGGGCATAAAAATTGGCAAAGTCTTCAAGAATGCCAAAAATGTACTAATCACAAACTCGAGTACTGACAATGGAAGGTGTATCAAGTTCCTTGCCACTATCAATATCAAAGAGCCACTACATAGATGTACTAAGGTTCAGCTGGGTGACAAAATTCAGAGAATCATGTTCTCTTATGAAAAGCTTCTAAACTTCTGCTATTATTGCGGCTTCATTGGACACCTATAAAGATCATGTACCACGAGAGCTACAGATATCAAACACCTTTTTCAGGTACATCTACTCATTCTCCCCCCTCTTCTCCAGATAAAGACTCTAACCCAAATGTGCCTAACAACTCCCAACCATCTCCCTCAGCACCATCAAACCACTCAAACCAATCAACACCAGATACAAACCTTTCCCTTATCTCCACCATTCAGCCAAACTTTACACCTCCTTCAAATAATAGTAGTGCCTTACCACCAAGCAAACAGTCTTTAAACCACCTGAACCATCCCCATCTCAGATGCTCATTATTCACAGCTCAGAACATACTTCCACCCCTACCATGGAAGATACCACCATGCTCTTGGATCCCTCTTCCCCAATTATACCCCTCAGCCCAAAGCAAAAAGCAACCAAAAGATGGACCAGAAAAACTAAAAACTCACCATCACCCACCCAGCTAACCAAGCCATCGCTACTCACACTTCCAACCTCAAATCGAAAAGAGGTAGACTGCAATCTGATGAAGCCACCCCTTTAAACCCTGTATCAGATACCCCTAAAATTCTCACTCCAAATCCAAAAAAAAAAAACAAAAACAATCTTCTTCAAAGGTGGAGGCAGCCAGCCTAAAATAGCTCCCAACTGATAAATAAGGACTATGGTGTGGAACTATAGAGGTCTGGGGGACCCTCTACAGTTCCCCAGCTCAAGGAGTCTATTAAACTCCACCTCCCTTGGTTCACTTTCCTTTCTGAAACTAGAAAATCTTCAGCCTTTGTAAATACTATTTGTAAAAAGCTTGGTTTTGCTGGTCAATGCTTACCAATTGACCCCGCTGGCCAAAGTGGTGGTCTTCTTTTGCTCTGGAGCAGGGACATTATGATTATCAATATTATCTCTCACTATTTTTGTATTGAAGTTAAATTCCAACACTCTTCATCTCCTGCTAAACAATGGGCCATCTTTGTCTATATGAGTTCTTTTGTTGATGAGAGAGATATGCAAGAGAATTATCTGCTCAATGCCAAAGATAGATGGGGAGATTCTTGGATTATAGGGGGAGACTGGAATGACATTTGTAACAGAGAAGAAAAAAATGGTGGCAGAGAAAGGCCAAATAGCGGCTTTTGGGGGTTCAGAGATTTCATAGCTAACATGAACATGTTGAGGTACCTGTGATTGGCCACCAGTACACATGGGGTAACAACAAAATGGGAACTCAATTTGTGGAAAAAAACCTAGACAAGTTCTTCATTTCTTATAGCTGGATCTCCAACCACCCTTTCACCTCCTCCACTAACATATCCAGAAGTTCCTCTGATCACAACCTCATCCTCCTTTCAGACAACCCAGATCTTCATCACCGCAAGAAGAGAATAAAGTTTGACAGAAAATGGATTGGAAAGGAGGGAATCCAGGAAGTCATATCTCAAGTTTGGAATACTCCCCACTCTGTCACACCTATGTTTCATGTCCAAAGCAAAATCAAAGAACCAGGATCTCCCTTCTAAAATGGAGTAGAAATTTCAGAACTGAAAACTCTAAGAGGATTGAGAGTTTGTCCAAAGAGTTGAAGACCTTAAGATCTCAAGGAGGAGATAGAGATTGACAAAAATGGCAGTCTGAAGACCTAGCTAGATAATGCTCACAAAGAAAAAGAGAGGTACTGGCATAAAAAATCTAGGATTCAATGGCTCAAATCAGGTGACAAAAAGACTCACTTCTTTTGTTGTAGCAAATTATATTTTTACCGAGTACCCAATCTGACGCTTCCATTCCCGGGTCGATCTCTCGAGGAAGGCGGTTCAGAATTTAGCAATGGTGTTGATAACACAAGAAGAGAAAATAAACCTAAACACTCTAAATCAGATGATGGAGATAATAATTAACTAAGGGAAAGCATGAAAATAAATCTACATAAAATGCAAATTGAAAAGCAATAAAGAAGCTAGGGAGTCGGGGATATCCGTTTTGGTTCAAAGAGCAAGTGTCGAGCAAGAGATCAATCGATTAAAAGGAATCAGTAACTTATTCGTTCAGAGATTCGTCCTCAATAACTTTTCATAACAAGAGGTTGAACATAAACGATAAATCAACGAGCCTTTTAACACATTGGCAATACAGTTACGAAAAAGCCAATTTCATATGAGCCATGGTCTATCGACTCCTCCACTTTCGATTCAATGAATCAATTAATTAGCCTAGATAGTTTTTAATCAATATAAACAAAGGGATCAACACAAATATGTAAGAATGAATCAAACCCCAATCAATAAGTAATTGTAAATTGAAGTGTCACTATTTCAATAAGTCTCATCATTCAAGCACAATTTCATCAAACCCTAATTAAGAACAACTCACACAAAATGAATGAGCATCAAGCACAACAATCACAATTGAATTCAAAACATCAACCCCCTATCCCTAGCATAGAGATTTAGCTACTCATATTCAAGATTAAACAATCAACCATACAAACCCAAGCTTCCATAATCAAAGATCAATTGAAAAGAGAAACTTACAATTTAGATGAAATTGAAGGTTTAATCCAAGCACAAGATAAATCTCAATGTGATGATGAAATCCAACATTAATATAGTGTTCTTAGGGTAAATGAAGGGGAAAAAACGAGTTTGGGGGATTCATTTCGGTCTGGGAACGAGTTCCAATGCCAAGTATTCCAAAAAAGAACAAAATCAAGTTTATAAAAATCTGGTCGCGACCTCCGCGGCCGGGGGGAGCTCTTAGGTCGCGAGATTTCAGCTACAGAAAGGCTCCGTGGCCGCGGGATTTCTCCGTTGCCCGCGGTGAAGAAATCTGGGCTGCTGCGCGCGGCTTTACGTTTCGGGCTCGTTTGAGCTCGTCCGAACTCGGAATTGAGTTCCCTTTTTTTCTTACGCATTGCTAACGAGCCCCTCTTTCTAATGGTGTCAGCTTCCCCAAAAGATTCTCGAAAACATGTTCTCCTGGGGTCTTCAAACTTCACACCAAAAATGAAAAGAGAACAGAAAAAGAACGGAAAACAAACAGAAAACACCACAACACTCAAATGAACGCAAAACACATAATAAATGAAAAAAATATCCTAAAACCACCTAAACGACTCAATATGGGAGAAAAAGAACGATAAAATAATGACTAAAAACGACACAAAAATGGAATAAACAACTCCCCCACACTAAAGCCTTTGTTCGTCCCAAACAAAAATGAAAGAAAACAAAACAAAATAAACGAGCAAGGATCACAGCTACCGGCAATACTAGTTTCAAATCAATCAACCAAATCAAGAAGAATTCCAATGATAATATGCGCACACCTCAACTACTAGCTTGGCTATTAAGCTTTGACAGACATGAACTCTCGAGTACCGAATATATCAAATGTGCCTTACTCATTTTCTTTCCCAGATATCAAACAGGATCACTCAAATTGGTCATCAATCAAATCAATAATAAATTCGCCTATCGTCTAACTCTTACTCTAAATCAATAAAATTAGTGAATCAATGAATCAGGAGGACTTAAAGGGTTGTAACATAGGCTATTTGGACTGGGCAAGATAAATATGGTTAAGTGGCTCAATGTATGACAACTCAACTCCATCACTCAACCGAGATCATGAACTCCTCACTCCTCCTTAGCGAACATACTTCCCAACATTATTCATTTTTTTTTTCCTTTTTTTTTTTACGCGTGTCAACCTTATGGACATATTATCTAGGTTTGGCCTTTGGGTTTCCCGCCCGAGTCTCCTAGATCGGTTTCCCGTACTCATTACTCACAACCACTATTTTAGTGATTGGAATACTTGGAGTATAATCCAATCGGTTTACACCTGTTTTTTTTAACATAACTCCAAGCATCAATATATACAAACTTAAATAATCGTCCCACAAAACATATCAATCCTCAACGACTTCAATAAGAGGTTGTCAAAGAAAAATCACAAAAGGCTCAACGGGGCGACTAGCGAGAATTATTATCTGATGAAGGGAAAAGAAATAAAAACACAAAAAAATGCCTCCATCACGTTCACCATTCACAAATCCAATCAACCATTTCAAAGAAGACTCAAGGCAAAATCATATTGAATAAGAAATCTACCAATATCTCACAAGAAAAACAAGCATGACTCAAACCTCACAAGGTGAATCATGTCAATCAAAACAGCCAAATAACTTCATCAAAATGTGCCTCATATGCTCATCATCAGAACTTCTCAACCCAATCAATTAATCATCAACCAATCCTACCATACACCACAGTCCAAGCTCGAGAAATACAAAATCCTAGAAACTTAAAACGGAAACATCCAAACCATGTAAGTCTTTTATTCCATGAGTCAAGGGGTTCTTAGGGTTGCGTATGAAGGGCTTCATACGGTGTGCTTTCATTGCGGGGTGGTCGGTAAAAAAAGGGTCTTCCGATAGACGAGAATACACTATTTAAGGAAACCCGATCCTTCTCCAATGCCCGGTTCACATCCAGAGAGTGACTCTTTCCTGCTTCCGATGGCAACTGGCTTGGAAGGGAGTCTTCAATGCGAAATCGCATTGCACTAAATACTAGACCTGGTCAACCACACAGCCACACAAGCATGCAAAAACTCCCCCACACTTAAACCAGACAATGTCTCCATTGTCTGTCCTAAGTGCCATAGAGTTGTACTACATGATCAACCAACAAGAAACAAGCCAAAGAGAAATAAAGAAAAGGAAAGGATGTGCAATCCGGGAGTGCCCCGAGGAGAATAAGCGTTCACGTTGAAGGCCTTCGCCCATGCTCAACGCTGCCCTCAATTGCCATGAGATGAAAAACCATAAGAAACTTCAAAATTCCCATTATTCAAACATAAAAACTAATAATGCATAAAGAAAAATAACAAAGAAAGCAATAAATTTCACTTTTACCTCCCAAAAAGTGCTCGTTTTACGTCATTAGCTTGACGAAACCTGAAGTGAACTCATCCAAGATCAAGGAAAAAGTGACGATCGCGCCACGCCTTTGTATTCTCGAGAAGTGGTAGTGCTGGCACTAAGGCCAGAAGGCGGGCACTGTGGACGCGAGTGGCTCTGTTCTGGGTGCAATTTGTCTGATCACGAGCATTCCCCAATGTTTAGAACAGAACCTTCCCCAGCCGAGATCTCTCGTCAACCTCGACAACCAACGACACGTCAATGGAGCAAGCCGAGTAAAGTACTAATCCCTTCGTAAAGCAGTGCGATTGACTCGGAGGTGGATGCTCTAACTCGAATGTGGTAGAAGGGACTTGTGAATTGTCCTCCTCCTCTAATAAATCATACCGGGCTCGTAGGGGCATGTCATCCTCTTTGGCCTCGCACATTCGTTGCAGAATCTGAGCCTGGGGGTCAAGCATGGAGTGCGGGTCGTCGGCTTGTGCCTTTGTAGAATCGAGACGTGCAGTGAGGCTCTCCATTCGTGCACTCAGCTAAGCACACCTGAGCTCAATCTGTTCATCTCGGGTTGCTTGGGCCGCCATGCGAGCAACAATGAGGTCGATTTTTGCATCGTACGCCAATGTTGTCTCTCGGAGTTCACCCTCGTGAGATATGTGTTCCATGGTGAACTCATGAGAAGGATTGTCAACTCGATCCTCTATGGAATGTATGCACTCCATTAAGCTCTCAACTTGGAACTCCAGATCTCTCTTACGGGAAGCCTGGGATGCCAAAGAATCGAGAATCTGATCGAGCTTTGCATTGTAGGCTGCCTCCTTTTCTCTGGATTCTATAAAAGCCAGGATCTGGTCGAGCTTCGCATGGTAGGCGACCTCTCTTTCTCGAGCTGCTTGGGAATCTATGAACTCAATAATTCGGTCGAGCTTCTCGTTGAACTTAAGGGCCTCATAATTTTGCTCGACCGAAAGATGGTTCCAGCACTGGAAGAATAAAGGTACGGTTGGGAGTGGTACCCGGGGAAATAGACTGGCTCGTTGTTCCAAGAGGGGTCGTGCAGGGAGAAGTACCCGTGATTGAAATTCATTGTACCTGCACACCATAACAAAACAACCACGCGTAGTTAAGAAAAAATGAGGAGAAAAGAAGATAAAAACTAGAACAAGAATAAAAGAGAAAATAAACAAATGCACAAAAGGAACAAAAGCACTAAAAATGCTAAAATAAAGAGAAACACAAAAAATAAGATCAAACACCAAAACTAAATATCCTACTTGCCTTCCCCGACAACGGCGCCAAATTTGTTGTAGCAAATTATATTTTTACCGAGTACCAATCTGACGATTCGATTCCCGGGTCGATCTCTCGAAGAAGGCAGTTCGGAATTTAGCAATGGTGTTGATATCACAAGAAGAGAAAATAAACCTAAACACTCTAAATCAGATGATGGAGATAATAATTAACTAAGAGAAAACATGAAAATAAATCTACCTAAAATGCAAATTGAAAAGCAATAAAGAAGCTAGGGAGTCAGGGATATCCGTTTTGGTTCAAAGAGCAAGTGTCGAGCAAGAGATAAATCGGTTAAAAGGAATCAGTAACTTATTTGTTCAGAGATTCGTCCTCAATAACTTTTTATAACAAGAGGTTGAACATGAACGATAAATCAACGAGCCTTTTAACACATTGGCAATACAGTTACGAAAAATCCAATTTCATATGAGCCATGGTCTATCGACTCCTCCACTTTCCATACAATGAATCAATTAATTATTCTAGATAGTTTTTAATCAATCTAAACAAAAGGATCAACAAAAAATATGCAAGAATGAATCAAACCCAATCAATAAGTAACTGTAAATTGAAGTGTCACTATTTCAATAATTCTCATCATTCAAGAACAATTTCATCAAACCCTAATTAAGAACAACTCACACAAAATGAATGAGCATCAAGCACAACAATCACAATTGAATTCAAAACATCAATCCCCTATCCCTAGCATAGAGATTTAGCTACTCATATTCAAGATTAAACAATCAACCATACAATCCCAAGCTTCCACAATCAAAGATCAATTGAAAAGAGAAACTTACAATTTAGATGAAATTGAAGGTTTAATACAAGCACAAGATAAATCTTCAAGTGATGATGAAATCCAACATTAATATATTGTTCTTAGGGTAAGAGAAGGGGAAAAAACGAGTTTGGGGGATTCATTTCGGTCTGGAAACGAGTCCCAATGCTAAGTACTTGAAAAAACGAACAAAATCAAGTTTATAAGAATCTTTTCGAGACCTCCGCGGCCGCGGGGAGCTCCGAGGCCGCGAGATTTCAGCTGCAGAAGGGCTCCGCAGCCGCGGGTCCGCTGCCCGCGGTGAAGAAATCTGGGTTGTTGCGCGCGGCTTTACGCTTTGGGCTCGTTTGGGCTCGTCCGAACTCAGAATTGAATTCCGTTTTTTTCTTATACATTGCTAACGAGCCCCTCTTTCTAATGGTGTGTGCTTCTCAAAAAGATTCTCGAAAACATGTTCTCCCGGGGTCTTCAAACTACACACCAAAAATGAAAAGAGAACAGAAAAAGACCAGAAAACAAACGGAAAACACCACAACACTTAAATGAACGCAAAACACATAATAAATGACAAAAATATCCTAAAACCACCTAAACGACTCAATACGGGGAAAAAGAATTATAAAATAATGACTAAAAATGACACAAAAATAGGACAAACAACTCCCCCACACTAAAACCTTTGCTCGTCCCGAACAAAAACAAAAGAAAACAAAACAAAATAAACGAGAAAGGATCACAGCTACCGGCAATACTAGTTTTAAATCAATCAACCAAATCAAGAAGAATTCCAATGATAATATGCGCACACCTCAACTACTAGCTTGGCTATTAAGCTTTGATAGACATGAACTCTCGAGTACCGAATATATCAAATGTGCCTTACTCATTTTCTTTCCCAGATATCAAACAGGATCACTCAAATTGGTCATCAATCAAATCAATAATAAATTCACCTATCGTCTAACTCTTACTCTAAATCAATAAAATTAGTGAATTAATGAATCTGGAGGACTTAAAGGGTTGTAACATAGGCTATTTGGACCGGGAAGGATAAATATGATTAAGTGGCTCAATGTATGACAACTCAACTCCATCACTCAACCGAGATCATGAACTCGTCACTCCTCCTTAGCCAACATACTTCCCAACATTATTCATATTTTTTTCCTTTTTTTTCTTTTTTTTTTTTGCGCGTGTCAACCTTATGGACATATTATCTAGGTTTGGCCTTCGGGTTTCCTGCCCGACTCTCCTAGATCGGTTTCCCGTACTCATTACTCACAACCACTATTTTAGTGATTGGAATACTTGGAGTATAATCCAATCGGTTTACACCCTTTTTTTTAACACAACTCCAAGCATCAATATATACAAACTCAAATAATCGTCCCACAAAACATATCAATCCTCAACGACTTCATTAAGAGGTTGTCAAAGAAAAATCACAAAAGGCTCATCGGGGCGACTAGCGAGAATTATTATCTGATGAAGGGAAAGGAAATAAAAACACAAAAAAAAATGCCTCCATCATGTTCACCATTCACAAATCCAATCAACCATTTCAAAGAAGACTCAAGGCAAAATTATATTGAATATGAAATCGACCAGTATCTCACAAGAAAAACAAGCACGGCTCAAACCTCACAAGGTTAATCTTGTCAATCAAAATAGCCAAATAACTTCATCAAAATGTGCCTCATATGCTCATCATCACAACTTCTCAACCCAATCAATTAATCATCAACCAATCCTACCATACACCATAGTCCAAGCTCGAGAAATACAAAACCTAAAAACTTAAAATAAATACTAGACCTGGTCAACCACACAGCCACACAAGCATGCAAAAACTCCCCCACATTTAAACCAGACAATGTCCCCATTGTCTGTCCTAAGTGCCAGAGAGTTGTACTACATGATTAACCAACAAGAAACAAGCCAAAGAGAAATAAAGAAAAGGAAAGGGTGTGCAATCCGGGAGTGCCCCGAGAAGAATAAGCGTTCACGTTCATGGCCTTCGCCCATGCTCAACGCCGCCCTCAATTGCCCTGAGAAGACCAACCACAAGAAACTCCAAAACTCCCATTATTCAAACATAAAAACTAATAATGCATAAAGAAAAATAACAAAGAAAGCAATAAATTTCACTTGGGTTGCCTCCCAAGAAGCGCTCATTTTACGTCATTAGCTTGAGGAAATCTGAAGTGAACTCATCCTGGAACAAGGAAAAAGTGACGATCGCGCCACGCCTTTGTATTCTCGAGAAGTGGTAGTGCTGGCACTAAGGCCAGAAGGCGGACACTGTGGACGCGAGTGGCTCTGTTCTGGGAGCAATTTGTCTGATCACGAGCATTCCCCAATATTTAGAACAGAACCTTCCCCAGCCGAGATCTCTCGTCAACCTTGACAATAAACGACACGTTAATGGCGCAAGCCGAGTAAAGTACTATCCCCTTCGTAAAGAAGTGCGATGGACTCGGAGGTGGATGCTCCAACTCGAATGTGGGAGAAGGGACTTGTGAATTGTCCCCCTCCTCTAATAAATCATACCAGGCTCGTAGGGGCATGTCATCCTCTTCTGCCTCGCACATTCGCTGTAGAATCTGAGCCTGGGGGTCAAGCATGGAGTGCAGGTCGTCGGCTTGTACCTCAGTAGAATCGAGACATGCAGTGAGGCTCTCCATTCGTGCACTCAGCTGAGCACACCCGAGCTCAATCTGTTCATCTCGGGTTGCTTGAGCCGCCATGCGAGCAAGAATGAGGTCGATTTTTGCATCGTACGCCAATGTTGTCTCTCGGAGTTCACCCTCGTGAGTAGATATGTGTTCCATGGTGAACATGAGAAAAATTGTCAACTCGATCCTCTATGGAATGTACGCGCTCCATTAAACTCTCAACTTGGAACTCCAAATCTCTCTTACGGGTAGCCTGGGATGCCAAAGTATCGAGAATCTGATCGAGCTTTGCATTGTAGGCTGCCTCCTCTTCTCTGGATTCTATAAAAGCCAGGATCTGGTCGAGCTTCGCATGGTAGGCGACCTCTCTTTCTCGAGCTGCTTGGGAATCTATGAACTTAATAATTCGGTCGAGCTTCTCGTTGAACTTAAGAGCCTCATAATTTTGCTCGACCGAAAGATGGTTCCAGCACTGCTCGGAAGAATAAGGCTACAGTTGGGAGTGGTACCCGGGGAAATAGACTGGCTCGTTGTTCCAAGAGGGGTCGTGCAGGGAGAAATAACCGTGATTGAAATTCATTGTACCTGCACACCAGAACAAAACAACCACGCGTAGTCAAGAAAAAATGAGGAGAAAAGAAGATAAAAACTAAAACAAGAATAGAAGAGAAAATAAACAAATGCACAAAAGGAACAAAAGCACTAAAAATGCTAAAATAAAGAGAAACACAGAAAATAAGTGTTTGTCCCATTTTTGTTGTGTTTTTCTTTGTCTTTTTGCCATTCTTTTTCCCCCCGTATTGAGTCTTTTAGGTGGTTTTAGGATCTTTTTGTCATTTATTATGTGTTTTGCGTTCATTTGAGTGTTGCGGTGTTTTCTGTTTGTTTTCCGGTCTTTTTCTGTTGTCTTTTCGTTTTTGGTGTGTAGTTTGGAGACCTCAGGAGAACAGGTTTTCGAGAATCTTTTGGGGAAGCTGACACCATTAGAAAGAGGGGCTCATTAGCGACGCATAAGAAAAAGCGGAATTGAATTCCGATACCAGACGAGCCCGAACGAGCCCAAACCGTGAAGTCATGCAAAGCTGCCGGGGGCCTTAGCGCCGCTAAGGCCTGTGTGGATAGCAGCGTTTTGGAAGCTTAGCGGGACAGAGGCTAACAGCTAAGAAGGCTTAGCGCCTCTAACCCCTTAGCGGCGGTAAGGCCTGTTTTGTAACTGACGCAATTTTCGTGGATTTTGAATGGGGAAATGATATTAGATTGAGCTAGGGCAGTTTTTACTCATCTTTGAACGTTGTTTTTCGTCCTTTTTCACAGCAAGAACATAATTTCACTTAGGTTTAGATTTGATTTTGGAGAGTGAAAAACTCCCTTTATCTTTCGGATTTGGATTGCTATCGGGATTTTGACATTAAATTTCGTATTAATCGTAAGTTCTCTTTTTATTTTCATTGATGAATGTTATGGCTTTCTTTGATGAGAATATGATTGTTGAGTTTATGATGAGTAGCTAAATTCGATAACTAGTGTTAGGGGATAATTGTTCCGGTTCAATTTCATTTATGTTGATTGGGTCTCGGTGACTTGAGACCAACCCGTATGTGCCTCCAGCTGGCTGACCGTTCGATCAGATACCCCAAGGGGGTTGGTGAGGATGTCCTTGTTCGTGTCGGGAAGCTCAATGTCCCAGTAGACTTTGTGGTTTTGGATGTTGGGGATGTGCACAAAAACGGGAAGGATCACACTATCCTTCTTGGCAGACCGTTTATGGCCACCACCAACACCCTCATTGATGTCAAGAACGGGACCTTGAACATGACGGTCTTAGGCGAATCAGTGTCTGTTTCGGTTTGAGAAGCCACCTTGGCACCTTCGGCGAACTACGTGGAGTAGTGCACATTAATTGACGTCAGTGACCCGGTCATCGAAGAAAGGACCATACGGGACATGGAGGAGAGGTTGATGCCCGATCTCGAAGAGGAAGAAGGACCGTTTATTGAGCTGATGGAGGTCGAAGAACCGAGATCGAAGGCCCCACCAACGCTAGAGTTGAAAGAGTTGCCTCGTCACCTCAAGTACGTCTTCCTCGATGATGAGAAACAAAAGCCGGTTATCATCTTTGCCGAGCTTAATCAGGACGAAGAGAAGGAGCTGATCGAGGTGCTTAAGAAGAACCAAAAGGCCATCGGTTGGAGCCTAGGTGACATTAAGGGCATCAACCCTTCCACGTGTATGCACCGGATCATTCTAGAGTAGGGTGCCAAACCATTTCGGGATAGCCAACGGCGACTGAACCCGAACATGATGGAGGTTGTGAAGAAGGAGGTACTTAAACTTTACGCAGAGGGGATAATTTATCCAGTAGCTGACAATGAGTGGGTCAGCCCGATCCATGTGGTGCCGAAGAAGGGAGGTATCACAGTCATTGAGAATGAGAAGAACGAGATGGTCCCCACCCGTATCACTACAGGGTGGAGAATGTGCATTGATTACTAACGACTCAACGCAGTAACAAAAAAGGACCACTTTCCATTGCCGTTCATTGATCAGATTCTCGACCGTCTTTCGGGCCACCAATTCTATTGTTTCCTCGACGGTCTCTCTGGCTACTACCAAGTGGCCATAGCTCCGGAGGATCAGCCCAAGACAACTTTCACGTGCCCATTCGGCACCTTTGCCTTCAGACGTATGCCCTTTGGCCTGTGCAATGCTCCTGGGACCTTCCAACGGTGCATGTTCTCCATTTTCTCCGACATGCTTGAGGATTGCTTACAGGTATTTATGGATGACTTCTCTATCTTTGGCACTTCATTTTCTAATTGTCTCCATAATTTGTCTCGTGTCCTTGAGAGGTGTATTGAGTCTAACTTGACATTGAGTTGGGAGAAAAGTCACTTCATGGTGACAAGTGGAGTTGTGTTGGGTCATGTGATATCTAGTCGTGGAATTGAAGTTGATAAGGCAAAAATTGATGTGATTGAAAAACTCCCCCCTCCTGTGAATGTTAAGAGAGTTAGAAGTTTTCTGGGCCATGCTGGCTTTTATAGGAGATTTATTAAAGATTTTTCGAAAATCAGCCAGCCTTTGTGTCACTTGCTTGCTAATGATGTGCCATTTGTGTTTGATAATGCATGTGTTGAGGCTTTTGATAAATTGAAGAATAAGCTTGTGACTGCTCCTATTGTGATTGCACCTGATTGGTCTTTGCCTTTTGAGATTATGTGATGCATCGAACCTTGCTGTGGGAGCCGTTTTGGGCCAACGTGTTGATAAATTGCTTCGTGTAATTTATTATGCTAGCTTGACCCTAAATGGTGCCCAATTGAATTACACGACCACTGAAAAAGAGCTATTAGCTGTTGTGTTTTCTCTTGAAAAATTTAGGTCCTACATCTTGGGATCTAAGGTGATTGTTGCAGCTCTTAGGTATCTTTTGAGTAAAACTTAGTCGAAACCTAGGCTTATTCGGTGGATTTTACTGTTGCAAGAGTTTGATGTCGAAATTCGTGATAGGAAGGGTTGTGAAAATATTGTTGCTGACCACTTGTCTCGCATTGTTCCTTCTGATCCTTCGCTTGCATTGCATAAGCAATTTGGTATAAATGACGATTTTCCATATGAGCATGCGAGTGAAGTAACTAGTGTTCCTTGGTATGCAGACATAGTGAATTATCTATCAGATGGTGTTTTGTTAGCTAACCTCTTTTCCCAAGAGAGGAAACGTTTTGTGTTGATGTGCAGGAGCTATTTTTGGGATGACCCATTCCTTTTCAAGATGGGAAAAGATGACATTCTTCGGAGGTGTGTGCCCGAAGAAGAGCAATTGGATGTCCTTACCTTTTGCCACGAGCTCCAGTGTGGGGGACATTTTGGAGGTCGAAAGACCGCCTTTAAGGTCCTTCAATCAGGTTTATTCTGGCTTAAACTTTTTAAAGATGCTTATGAATTTTGCAAGTCTTGTGATCGTTGCCAAAGAATTGGGAGTATTGGCCCAAGGAATGAGATGTCCCTCGTGAACAATTTGCAAGTTGAAATCTTTGATGTGTGGGGCATTGATTTCATGGGACCTTTTCCCAAGTCTTTTGGTTTTGAGTATATCCTTCTTGCCGTAGATTACGTGTCCAAGTGGGTCGAGACTATCCCCACTAGGACATGTGATGCTAACATTGTCATCAAGTTCTTGCAAAGTCATGTTTTGAGTAGGTTTGGATTTCCTAGAGCTATTGTGTGTGATGGAGGGAAGCATTTTTGCCACCGTGTTTTTGAGAAGTTGAGGAAGAAGTACGGGTTTTCTCACAAAGTGGCCACCCCATATCACCCACAGACTTCAGGGCAAGCGGAGACGAGCAACAAACAAATCAAAACCATTCTTGAGAAGACGGTGAACTCGTCTAGAAAGGCTTGGTCAAATCGGCTCGATGATGCACTTTGGGCCCAACGCACAGCTTACAATGGAGTTTTGGGGATGAGCCCGTTCCGGCTCGTCTACGGAAAAACATGCCATTTGCCGGTTGAGATCGAACACAAGACATTTTGGGCCATTAACAAAATGAACTTTGATCTTGTTGCCGCCGGGAAAGAGAGGATGCTGCAACTCTCGGAACTTGAAAGTTGAGGGACGAAGCCTACGAGAATTCCAAAATCTACAAGGAAAAGACGAAGAGGCTTCATGATGCCACTCTCATCCGGAAACACCTCGTGCCCGGCATGAAGGTACTATTATCCAACTCCCGGCTTCGTCTTTTTTTGGGTAAGCTTAAGTCCCGTTGGAGCAAACCTTACGCGATTGATGAAGTGTTATCACTTGGAGCCGTTCGGCTTCGAAATCCCGCAAATGGCGAGTTGTTAGTAGTGAATGGACAGAGGATCAAACCGTACATCGATGGAGAATTTGGGAAACACCATGTCGAGACCCTCGGTCTTGGCGAACCCCCATATCCTTGATCAAATTTATGCCGAGCTCTCGGCTTTAAACCGAGCAATTATTTGTACTATATGTATTTATATATATACTTATATCTTAATTTATATATAAATATATATCAGTTTCTTCCATTCCTTCATAAAAAAAAAAAAAATTCTGGAGCAGGCCTTAGCGCCGCTAAGACTTCTTAGCGCCGCTAAGGCCAATTCCTTTAGCGCCGTTTATCAAATTCTCGAGAACAGACGTGAATAGCTAACCTAGCTTAGCGGCGCTAAGGTCACAGACTTCATAAAAAAAAAAAGGAAGGACCATTTCACACCAAACACTTCTCTCTCTCAAAACGTGACTGAGACCAAGCACACCAATCATTTCGACCTCAATCCGACTACCTTCCAACTTCCGACCGCTCATCACCACCCACCATCCGACCAACATACTCCGGCAACACTTCTCTGGCCAATATCGTCTTTGAATTTGGATTGTCCATGCTCCAACAAGACTCCTCCCGGAACCCTAGTCCGTGAAATTGCTACATTCCGGCCAAATCTCGCTCAAAAGGTACCATTCACTTCGTGTCATTGGATATTGTTGATTGTTGTGGCGTGAGGTAGCCTATTCCGGGATCATTCAATTACAAATTATTCACAAGTTCTTAAGTCAAAACCCCGCACGCCAAGTGTTCGATCATTTGCCCAAACCGAATAACCATGGTCAATACAACCGGTGCTTCAAAGAAAAAGGGTCCCACAACTTCAAAGTCCAAAGCGGGGGCCTCCACAAGCTCCAACCCCGACCCAGCAACCGAGAATCAATCCTTAAGCGAACTCCACCACGTTCCATTTGATGTCGAGTCAATGGATGAGGTTAAGGCATATCAACGCCTTACTTCCAAGCCGTTTACAAAACCGCGAATAATTGATTGGGATTACTTCAATGATGAGCTTGAGATTGGAGAGGATATCAAGCGATATATCAAGTTGCTCGATCTCGAGGAGTTCGAAGAAATGGAAGTCTATTCCTATAGAAGCTTGACCATTGAGTTCTTTAGCACAGTCGCTCGACACGAGAATGGGAAGTATCTCACGGCTCGACTTGAGGGCAAGGAATAAAAAATTACCGACAAAGTGTTACGCGACATCTACAAGTTCAAATCCTCGATTCAGTCACGTCACAGTCCCATGGGGTAGAAAGTCGACCCGCATTGGGCGGCCATTTCCCCGTGCGAGAAGTACAAGAAAGTCGGGCTGTCGTCGGGTTTAATTAGTGATCTAGCCCTTGTGGTGATCCACAAGTACTTGTCCCACATGATATTCAAAAAGAAAGAGTTGAATAAGGTCAGCGAGCAGCAGGTTTTCATTCTGTGGTCGATATCCAAGGGCAGATCAGTACAGTACTTGAAGGAGTCACTCTTCGATGTATGGAACGATTCGAGGCGTGGTCCAAACTTGGGCCATGTGGTAGCACAGCTTGCCGAGTATTTCGGTGTTGACATCGAGGACCCCAAAATGCCTCCCACATATCTTTCTAAGAAGGATCTCGCTCGGGATTTCCTTAAAAATGCTACCACTCCACGCTCGGTCCACCAGCGGGAGAGCTACAAAGCTTATTGTAGGGAGATGGGTTTACCCATACCGGCCGACCAATCGCATCCGGCAGCCAGTACATCTGCTAGTGCAGCCCAATCATCCTCTCACGACGAGGACGATGAGGACTCCGAGGCCGAGAAACAACTCGATCATGGAACCTACCAGCCTCCTCCAGTGATGGGCGACCACCCGAGCACATTTTCACAGCAACCTCCCACTTGGTTCTCCTCGTTCCAGACTCGATATGATGAGAACCAGGCCCAAAATGATGAGCAGTATCGGGCCATCCACTCCGAGGTATCATCGCACAACGTGCGACTCGAGTCTTATATCGAGTCCAACGATGCACCTTGGACGTCCTTCTTGAAGACCAACGACGAGCGTTGGGCAGAGCAGAAAAGGGAGTGGACTGAGTTCAAGCAGAGCAACAAGGCGCACTGGACAGCCCATGACACCCGTTGGGATACCTGGGAGGCGCAGCGATACCAGCATCCACCACCGCCACCACCGGACGCACAGTGACTTGTCACTGTGCTTTGTACGTTTTTCTTTCTCTTTCTCTTTTATTTTTGTATAGTTTCTTTGATTTTGAGTCGAGTTCATTATATGGTTTACTCTCCTTCACCGAGAATTGACAATGGGGACATTGTCCGATTTTAAGTGTGGGGGAGTTTTACGTGCTTACGTGACTATGTGATGGAGTCCTAGGTTGATTTAATTTCGTTTCTCTTGCATTTTGGGCTAGTTTAGTCTTTCTATTTTTAGGATTATTTTTTGTGTCTTTCTGAGCTTGGACATTGGTGTATTGTAAGATTAGTTGACGATCGATTGATTAAGTTAAGGAGTTGTGATTTTGAGAATGAGTGGCATATTTTGACTATTTGGCTTGTAATGCAAGTGTAAGCGTCCGGGTCCGGTTTGGAGTAGATCGATTCTTGTCCTTGCCGGTAGAACGCCGAGAACCTGCAAATAACTCTCACACCGGGGGTTGGATCCGGTGAAGAGCCTCCGATGCTTAAGTCAGTATGTGTATGAGTATACTGGAATTTAGAGAATGAATAGAATGTGTTAAGGAAGAAAGGCTCATCCCCTTTTTATAGGGGTGAGATACCTGCCCTAATAGCTGCCCGGATAAGGATACGTGTGCTGCCCAAGCTGCCCGTCCGTACTCTGACACACCGCGCACATGTCAGAGGTGCCGCGGGACGTTTGGGCGTTGTCAGAGGTGGTTATCGCTATCACCCAATACATTGTCGACACGTGTCCACCCGGCACATGGGGTAAATATTCTCCTGAAGCTCAGGCAGAGACCTTCACGCGCGTCTGCTATACACGCGTCTGGGCTTATGTTGATCAGCTTGCTCGATCACTCAGCTTGCTCGATCGCTTATCTGATCGATTGATGGGTAGCTTCGAGCAGTCTGATCGAGCGTCAGGCTACTCGAGCGCCGGTGCAATCGAGCTTTGGGTTGTTCGATCACTTGCGTGGTCGAGCCCTGGGGCTGCTCGATCCCTTGGATTTCCGCCTTTCGGCTTGGTTTGCTCCCAGTCTGCTCTTGTTGACCGGCTCACCAAATCGGCTCGTCTTTGTACAGATAATATCCTATATCATCTAGTCCCCCCCACTCTGGTCGAGTCTGAATGACTCGATCTAAGAGTGAGTTCGTGCTTATCGATCTTCTAAGTGGCCTATCATTGGGTATCGACCAGCTGATGGGTTTCCCGCCTATTCCTTTGAATGGTTCTTCATTAATTTCCTGCAATAAAGTCGTCTGTTTCAAATCCCTTCTGTCCCTCCTACTTTTTTGACACGCGTCCCTCCTGTCCGCGTGTGTCAGGCGCTTTTAATGATGGCGCCCCCTCGTATAACGCGCCCGCTTGGAGTACCGTGTACTTTAATTTTTCCGCCGCACGATCAAACTTTAATCTGACGGTCCCCATCTTTTCCCCATTTTTACCCTCCAAAGTATAAAATCAACACTTAGCCAATTTTTCCGACTTTTTCCATCTCTGCGCTTTCTGCACTCTTTTGTACTCAAAAATCCTCTCTGCATACGCACTTGTTCTTCCGGCGATTTCTCTTGCGCTTTTTCGAAGCTCCGCCCGTCGTTGATTCTCGGTGATGAGTAAGTCTCTTCGCACTTGAATTTTTATTCTTCGTAGTTCTATTTTGTGTACTCTGGGATTCTTAATTTTAGGTGCCCTTGATTTATCTGCTGAATTATCTCGAATTAATATGCCTTGTGTTGAATTTGTGCTTTCAATATCCTCGTCTGGTTGTTGAGTGTTGTGGATTTTGTTTTTCCTTGAAAATTGTTGAAATTTCCGTCTTTATACCTCCCAAATTCCTTCTCTCAAAACCCTAATCCTTCTCCTCCCCTCTTTCTTCTTTTCGACGGCCTCCTTTTGATATTGTTCTCTTTGTCTTTGTTTTGGTTTTCTTTTCAGACTCTGAGACCTCCTCTGACTCAGTTGAAATACTACCCTCTGCTCTTGAGGCCGTTCCTCTCTCGATTCTTCGCCCCGGTGATACTGTCCCTACTCGTGTCTTCACAGCCCGCGCTGCTTCTTCCAACTCCGGCGACACCATGGATAATATTCCCCTCCGTCGTCGCCGACCCACTCTTGGCGAGTTAGATGAAACCGAGAGGGATGAATCTGTTTGTCCTCCCTCGACCATCCCTCCTCTTTCCGCCCGATCGAGCACTCCTGCCTCTCCACCAAAGAAAAAGTCGACTGAGGCCACCTCTAAAATCTCTTCTCTTTCCAGCGATTGGGTGAGCGGTTCCAAAATCGGGCGACCCGTTGGCCTGGCATTCTACCGCCCTTCTGAATCCGATAAATACGACCAGCCCCCTGAGGGTTGTTATACCTTTTTTGAGATTCAATTCAAACTCGTCTTGTGCTTTCCCTTGAATCCCGAGATACTCCGCATTTGTGAATGGTTTTCCCTTCCTTTACATCAACTTCCTCCCAACGCCATCCGCTTCATAAACACCTTCATCATCCTTTGCCATATCCGTCTAGGTCGATTCGATCTAGACTTCTTCCATTACTGTTACGGTCCCTCCAGGCAAGGTCGAGGTCTTTATTTGAAGGGCCGCAATGGGGCTCACTTCATCGATGATGTTCCTTCTAACCTTCCTAAATGGATCGACCGATTCATCTACGTCAAGCCCGATGCTCCCTTTCCCTGGCCTTCCATTCCTTGGATCCGAACTGTTTCTCGAGATGCCGCCTTGGCTCCTCCCAACAACCCTATTTTCGACCAACGGATCCATACTTGGAACTCCAAGACCGTTGCGTCCGAAAAACTTCTTAAGGATGAGAATCTTCTCCATTTTTGCGGTCTCCTCACTCATAAAACTCTTTCTCCACCCACCAAAGAGATCCTCGATCTCGTTCGACCATCCCATAATTAGACTTGATGCTTTTGTTGTAACTCTTCGATATGGAGGACTAAGGCAAACTTCAAAGCAGGATCGATGTGGACTTTAATATATGATCAACAAGCTTTCACTGGTCGGTCTATTCTTCATTTATCGGATCGATGTTTGTGTGTTTGCCTCATGACCGCTTAAATACCTTACACTTTAACGCATGTATATATACACATGCCCCCCCTGGAGGTGGTCGGCGCATGCGACCGTCCAGCCTCGAG
>CACSLK010000984.1:3786787-3822837 GCA_902706635.1 Striga hermonthica
GCATCCTGAGTTAAAATAAGTTGCGAAAAATTTACTCTGATAAGCAGGGTGTTACAATGACCCAAAAAACTTCTAACGCCTTTAACATTTACTGGAGGGGGAAGTTTTTCAATCACATCAACTTTGGCTTTGTCGACTTCAATCCCTCGACTAGAAACAATGTGTCCCAAAACAACTCCACTTTTAACCATAAAATGACTCTTTTCCCAACTTAAGTTCAAGTTAGAATCAATGCAACGCTTGAGAACTTGAGATAAATTATAGAGACAATGAGAAAAAGAATCACCAAAGATAGAAAATCATCCATAAATACCTGAAGAAAGTCCTCGAGCATGTCGGAAAAGATAGAGAACATGCACCTTTGGAAGGTCCCGGGTGCATTGCAAAGTCCGAAAGGCATACGTCTAAATGCAAAGGTGTCGAATGGGCAAGTGAATGTAGTCTTGGGCTGATCCTCGGGAGCAATTGCTACTTGGTAGTAGCCGGAAAGGCCATCTAGAAAGCAATAGTATTGGTGACCGGAAAGGCGATCAAGGATTTGATCAATGAATGGCAACGGAAAGTGATCTTTCTTGGTCACGGCGTTGAGTCGCCGATAGTCAATGCACATTCTCCACCCAGTAATAATACGGGTGGGAATCATCTCTTTCTTTTCATTCTCGATAACGGTGATACCGCCTTTCTTTGGCACCACGTGGATAGGGCTCACCCATTCGCTATCGGCTACCGGAAAAATAAGCCCTTCGGAGTAAAGCTTTAGTACCTCCTTCTTAACAACTTCCATCATATTCGGATTAAGCCTTCGTTGGCTATCCCTAAATGGTTTAGCACCTTCCTCCAAGACAATCCGATGCATACATGTAGAGGGGCTAATACCTTTAAGATCTTCGAGACCCCATCTGATTGCTTGTTTATTTGTTCGGAGTACCTCAAGTAGCTTTCTTTCTTCATTCTTTGCAAGTTCGGCTAAAATGATCACCGGTTTTTGCATTTCTTTATCGAGAAATACGTACTTGAGATGTCGAGGTAGTTCTTTCAGCTCTAGGGTTGGTTGTGCATTGGGTTGATCAGTTGTGCAAAGGTCGACGGTTGGTTCCTTGTCATCGTCGAAATCGGGTATGTGCCTCGCTTCCCATTCTTGTTGAGCTATTTTTTCAACGAACGGGTCGATTGTATCGACAAACGAACATTCCTCCACAAAATTCACCGAGGATGCGGATGTGGCATCTCGGACTGAAAGAGAAACGGACTCGCCCAAAACCGTCATATTTAACGTCCCGTTCTTTACGTCAATAAGCGTATTAGTGGTGGCCATGAATGGTCTCCCGAGAAGGATGGTGTGATCCTTCCCATTCTCGTGCACTTCTCCCACGTCAAGAATAACAAAATCCACGGGAACGATGAGCTTCCCCACATGAACTAGCACGTCTTCCACCACCCCTTTGGGATATCGTATCGAACGGTCGGCGAGTTGGAGGCACATACGGGTTGGTCTCAAGTCTCCGAGACCGAGCTGCTGGAATATTGAAAATGGCATAAGGTTGATTCCGGCTCCTAGGTCGAGCATCCCCGAAGCTTCTTTTCCATTCCCGAGGGCTATTTTAATCACGAAACCCCCGGGATCACGTTCCTTTTTGGGTAGGTCATGGTGCATGGTGCTCGCCGCCTCGTACACCACAACTTTCTCACCGTCTTCAAATCTTCTTTTCTTCGTCACCAAATCCTTGAAAAAATTCACATAGGACGGCATATTTTTTATTACGTCGAGAAGCGGTAAGTTGACATTGACTTTGGAAAGCATGTTGTACAAGTCCCGGAATTGCTTCTCTTGCATTTCGTCCCGAAGTCGTCCCGGAAAAGAGATACGTGGTTTGAACGGATTTGTAGACTTGTGTAAAAATGGACCTTCCACCGGCTTGGCCCGTGTGTTTCCCTCAACATCATTTTCCTTGGGTTGGTCGGCTGGTTTTGGTTCCTCCGTGTCGGGCATTTTGACTTGGTTATCGACGACTTTGCCACTCCTTAAAACGGTGATGGCCTTTGCTTGCTCGGGTTGGCTCGGGAGCTTCTCTTTGTCGGATTCAACCTCCAAATTGCCAACTCTTGAGGCGAGTTGGCCTATTCGCGTCTCCATACGCTTGATGGTAGATTCTTGGTTCGTCATAAATTGGAGAATTTTATCTAATTTTTCTTCTTGAGTAGCCGAGCTAGGACCGGCCCCTTGAGTTTGCATCCCTCCCATAGGAACTCTTTGTGGTTGTTGAGGGAAGTTTGGTCTCATGTGTTGTTGAGGAGCGAAATTTGGCCGATTTGGTTGTTGCATGAAATTTTGTCGGGATTGTTGGGTGTTGTTGTTGTTTGACCAAGAGAAGTTGGGATGATTTCGCCATCCGGGATTGTATGTGTTGGAATATGGATCGTTGACAGGTAGGTTTTGGTAGCCTTGGAGGGCATTTGCATTAATATGTGACTCTCCGAAATCTTGGTCGAAAGCGGATGGGCACACTTTGGAACGGTGTCCATGTACTCCACATGCTCCGCATGATTCGATCGTCATGGCTTGTACCGGTTGGACACTTCTTGCATTAAGTAACCTCATTTGTTCCGTAAGCTCGGCGATTTGATGAGCGATCATGTCTTGTCCAGGTGCTATCTCATGAACCATTGCCTTCTTCCTCTGCTACTCTTTTGAGACGAGTTTGTACTCATCGTCTCAAAAATCTCCATCATTTCTTCAGATGTCTTTGATCATACGTCGCCACCTGCCGCATTGTCCACCATGTATTGAAAGTTTTGATGGAGAGAGTCGTAGAAGCTATTCATCAACAAAGCGGGTGGAAAATTGTGGTGTGGGCATTGCCGTTGAAGATCTTTGAAGCGTTCCCACGCCTCATGTAGTGGCTCGTTTGGTTGTTAGGCAAAAGAGACGATTTGTGATCGGAGCTCTTGTGTCTTTTGATGAGAATAGTATCTCCCGATGAATTTTGAGTATACTTGCTCCCAAGTAGTGAGAGAGTCGGGAGCAAGCGTCATAAACCAAGCCTTAGCCCGGTCTTTAAGTGTTTCGGGAAAACACCTCATCTTCAATTGATCTTCGTTGAGCCCATGGAGTGGAAAAGTTTGGAGAACATTATAGAATTCACGGATAAAATGAAGTGGATCTTCGTTGGGAAGCCCGTGGAATGATGGTAGTTGATTGTAGTGAATGGTTTTGAGCTCGTAATTTCGAGCCGCGGGTCCCAATCGGATGCATGAAGTCACCGGCCCAATCATTGGTTGGGCTAGGTCACGGAGAAGGTATCTCTGAGGGTTGTTCACTTCTTCTTCGCCGTTTCGTGCCATCTCGGTTTGGTCGTTGGAATTCGAGGGTTCAAGAGAGAGATTGGCGAACAAGTCTCGTAAAGCCTCGTCAATAGATTTGTCCTTCGGAATAAGCACACGACCACTCCTAGTACGCATACAAAAACAAAAGTTTGTTACGAGCACCTGCTAACGAAAAAGAGTGAACTACAAATACTTCAAAAATACTAAAAATAAAACAAGAAAAACAAGGAAAAACACAAAAACAATAAATTACAAGAACAAAGAGAAATACAAAAAAATACATGAATAAACGCACGAAATAATTCCTAAACCTTCCCCGGCAACGGCGCCATTTTGTTTGTAATATTTTTGGGCAAGTAATAACCGAGTTACCCGACTCGGGTCGTTCTCTAAGGAAGGTTAGCGGGTTTAAATTGTATGTTTATTCAATTCACAAAAGAGAAAAAAAAAATATTACTAAACATTCTAATTCAATTTAATAATGGGGGTTTTAAACTAAATTAAAAATAACATAAATGCTATCATTTTACTCGGAAAACCTTTAAAATGATAAAGTTGTTTTACTAGTAAATACTTTCTAACGATAAAATCGTTTTACTCGTAAATACTTTCAAACTAAAATGATGTTCTACTTGTAACAACTTTCAAACAAATAAATTGTTCTACTAGTTAAATACTTTCAAACTATAAGTTGTTCTACTAGTAAAAACTTTCAAACAAATAAATTGTTCTACTAGTTAAATACTTTCAAACAATAAAGTTTTAAGGAAGAAAATAGAATAACTAAAATGATAAATATAAGTTTTAATAAATGTAAAGTCTAGGGTATTGGGGATAATCAATTCCGGTTTTATTAACATTTATCAGTAATTAAATCACTCAGTTAAACAATTCACTTAATTTACTCATCTAGAGGTTTATCCGTACTAACTCTCGTAATATACGAATAAACTTAAATAAATGAATTAGTGGAATGGTTAACACATAAACAATACGTTTCCGAACATGTCTATTCTAAACAAATCAAGTTCTATCAACTTCGCCCCTCTCGGTTATGAAATCGATTATGTAGATTAAAATGGTGATCAAACATTTAACCATAATATTAATAAATTTGTAAAGATTGAGCAATAAAAATACTTATAAACGATAATAAATAGAAACGATTATCCCCTAACCCTAGTTAGAAAATTAGTTACTCATAGTAATTTTAACATACAAATTCTTATGTAAATAAACCATTATAAACATAAAATAAATAGAAAACTTACTAATAATCCACAAGTTAGAGCAAGTGCAAGTGCGAACTTAATGTCCAAACTTCAACAATCTTCAATAATTCAATCTTACAAATTCAAACTTACAAATGTAGTAAAAATAGAAATGTGGAAAGATAAAATGATATAGAAAAAAATTGCCTTTTTTTTTTCTCTCCCCTTTTCTTTCATGATAATGTTGCTATTTATAGATATAAATAGCTTACTAACATCAACTAACATCAACCAAAGTTCAACAATAATTCAACCACCAAGAAAAATGCAAGAAAAGTTGAAAGAAGGTAGGAAAAATGAGAGAAAGGTTGGAATTTTTGGACAAAATCCGAGAGTGAATTTTTCCGCGCGCATTCGCGCACGTCTCGGGCAGCTTTGCTTCTCGGGCTCGTTTTGGGCTCGTCCGAACTCGGAATTGAGTTCCGTTTTTTTCTACGCGTCGCTAACGAACCCCTTTATTTAATGATGTATGCCAATATAAATTTCACCCAGAATACAATTATCTAAGGATTTTTAACTTCCAAGGTGTCGGCAACTCGCTCGATTTTACGCTTCGGTCCCGTACGAACTCAGCCGAACTCGAAATCGAGTTCCGCTTTTTTCTGTGTAGCTAACGAGCTCCTCTTTCTATTAATGTGATCATGCCCAATAACTTTCCAAAATCTTGCTCTTCCGAGATTTTCGACCGTTCCTTTGTTTTACAAATACTCGAAAAATACAAGAAAAATATACAAAATTCCACACAAATACTTAAAGATTACAAATTACTAAATAAAATTAAAAACTACCCAAAATCCCACAAACTTACAAAAAATACATAAAAATAATAAAAAAAAAACATTAATAAAAACATCACAAAAATAACACTAACAATGTCCCCGAAGTGAGTTCATGAAGGAATATTATGCTAAACCCTGCAGGTGGATTTATTCCGGCATAATATGAATGCTATGAGCGAGCGCTAGCTTCGGTAATATAATATATTAATTAATTCTTGATTATTAGTGATCGAATTAATTAATGGACATTATATCTTAAACATGGGGAGGTAAATCGGATAATTATAATAAGGAGTCTCAAATGTAATTTGAGGTAGGTGAGGGGAGTGCAATAATATTATTGTGGTGGACTTTAATATTATTAATATATTAATTGTGGGGTTGCTCCACAGTATTAATATATTAGAAGCCCTTATCCTATTCTCCTTAGGGTCCCTACTGTAGCTCTATATATACAGCATTAGGCTCTTGGAAGAGAGGAGACAATCCTATCAGCTCTATATTTCGTCCGCCTCTCTCTCTCTCTCTTTCCAAGGAGTTCTTCTATTTCTTGTGTTCCACTGATACAAGATCTAGAAAGCTGTTTGAGAATACAGTAGAAGATCTTAAGGTATATAAAGATTCCAATCATACATCCAAACCGGAGACCAAAACCAGCAAGTGACCATACCACGACGACCAGGACGGCGAGACGAAGAGATCGCCTTCGAGATCGCCGCCGGACTCCGCCGCACGCGCCGTCACGCGCCACCGGGAGGTTCCAGCAGCTGAAGCTCAATCGCGCGCGTGTGAGCGCGTGAGACCTCCGATTTCTGATCGGTCAACGCCGTTGACTTTGCCGTGACGTCAGCTTTCTGGATTGGTCAAGTTCGTTCGATTCCGAGAAGATTTGATTTGCGGTCAACTGTTCGGGCCAGCCAGATCTACATAAATTTTAAACAGTAAGTTTTCTTCATCAAACCTTTAGATCCGCTGCGCATAGGTTTATGTTGAATGTTTGTCCGTGATTTGTCCAGATCGAGATCCTCATATGTTCCAACAGGAAGTATACCTGTTCATGTGCAGATGGAGTATTTTACCTCCTTCTCGTTGAATTTTGTTTGAAAATCAGGGGAGGGAAATTCATTTAATTATGTAGCCCATATGTTTATTTTCCTTAAGCCAAATCCTTTTGTTTTTCGCGGCCCGTTGGCATTTGTCCCAACAACCTTTTATTTTATTTTCGCGGCCCAACAGAATTGGAGGCGGCTCAAATCGCACCCCCTCTCCTCCGCGCAGCCCATCTGCTTTGAGGAAGAGAGAGCGCATGCCAAGTTCGGCCCGCTTCAGCCCGCGCGCGGCCCGATCTCTCTCTCAGTCTTTTCAGCCCGCGAACCCGATACCCAGCCCGCGTGTGAGCCCGCGATGTCCAACCTGGTATCAGGCCTAATTGTACGTTTTCCTTGGCCCATCAGTGTCTCAAGGTTGTCCCAGTGCGGCCCAAGTCGGCTCTTATGCCAAATGTTGTGTTCCGGAGTCCTTTTTTCGTACCGATTTCAATTTTAAAAATATTTATAAAATGAGAAAAATTTGGAAAAAATATTATAAGTCCCGAGACTCCAATTTAGTTCTCCGAGTCCTATTTTTCTAAAATGTGACAATTCCAAGTCCACGAAAAATCCGATTAAAACCGTCAAGCCTTAATTTTGATTAAGTGTAGGTTTTATATTAAATTGGAGTAGTGAGATAGATTATTGATGTATTATCTCGCTTAATTGTAGGTATTTGAGGGGTCAAGCCCTCGACCTACTTACCTGCTATTTCAGTGTGATATTCTACCTCGATTTCTAGGTGCATTTATTTAAATTGCTATGCCGTAAATTATTTTTGTCTTGTTGGGTTGGTCTGATCAATGTATGCATGTGAACCATGTGGCATATCGATGTGAGTTGTTATGGCCATCGGTACGGCTGTCCCTGTCGATGTAATACGGTTCCCTTTGCGAGGCAGTCTCCTTAAGTCCTGTTAGGTCGTGCCCTTGTGAGGTACGTAAGACCTAATAAAGGTCGTGTCCGTAGTGTGGCATGTACTCCCATCGTTAGGGTTATGAATCCCTTTTCCACGGCTAATGATAGATGTGTGCACAGGAGTAATGTGAATTGGTCTGTTGTGATTTGGAGATGTGACAGGATTGATTGATTTATGTTCATGCTGCGACCATACCCTCTTTACATTATATATATTGTTATTTACGTGCATAGTGGTGAGCACCACGGGTTCCATATTGTGCTCATCCCCACTTTTCTTCCCAAGGTTGAGCAGGTTGTGAGCATGACGGAAGAGGACGAGTGGTCGGTCATATGTTATTGCTTATTTTGATTCCGCTTTCTGTTCTATGAACATGTTATTTGGTCTTTATGAACCCCTTGTTGGTTTTTAGACACGTTGAAAATGCTTTCAAACTTGTGATATGAAATGTTGGGTTTTGGATTATTTTTGAAAAACCTATCTTGGATCCGTTTCAATTTAAAACATGTGTTTTGGATATTCTCGTTTGTGTGCTACTTGAATATCATGTTGGAATCGATTATTCATGCTATTGTGATTGCTGAATACCATGTGAAATGTTATGTTATCGGATATTGAAATCCATGTGAAAAATCAGGTAATGAATCCGCGTGAGTTCAGATAAGAGTTGAACTATGATAATGCCTATGTTAAAGTTGATTTCGAAAAATGAATTTGTAAAATATTTTATTGATTTTTCTGAAAGTCATAAATTCTTTTAAAATCAAGTGGGGCATTACAATTGTGGTATCAGAGCGAGGTCTACGTTTCTGTAGACTGCTCTATGTGATTATGTGATTATGTTACTTTGTGACCTTATGTGTGCTCACTCGTCTTCGTCATGTCACACTGCTTAAAAGTATGTTTTGTATAAGTAATAATGAGATTGCTTATAATGTGAATTGTATATATGGTTTTACATTAGTAGCAATGAAACTACTTATGATGTGATTTGCTGATTATGTTATTTTGGGGCTTAGGAAAACTATCGTCCTTAGGAAATGATGAACTCTAGTTAATTATATATCTTGTGCTAAATCTTTTCAGCCTATTCAATGTAAAACTATGGCACGTCAAACCCGCAACAACCAGCAACCTCTCCTGAACCAGCCTCCACCCCAGCAGTCGGTTCCTAACCAGGATGATGATGATGATCATATCCAGATGGTTCTCCAGTTTCAGCGGCTGATCCCACCGACTTTTACCAGTGTTGAAGGGCCCACAGCTGTGGCAGAATGGATACGCAAGCTTGAGTGGATCTTTGATCTCCTTCGTACTGATGCTCAGAAAGTTGTCTGTGGCAATTACTAGCTTGATGGTGATGTCGCAACATGGTGGTCCAATTACTGGAGGCTGAGGTCGGGCGAGCTAACTAACTTGACTTGGGATGGGATGAAACATGTGGTACTCGAGAAGTACTACTTATAGAACTACAGTATTAGGATGGAATGCGAATTCTGGGATCTCCACCAGGGGACCGGTACAGTTGAGGAGTATGAGCAGAATTTCACCCGCATGAGTGTCTTAGCTCCTCACTTGGTGGATACTGAGCTGAAAAAGGCCACCAAGTTTCGTGACGGACTTCACCCTACCCTCTGTATGCACCTTACCAGCTAGGGGAACCTTCCCTATGGCAAAATCGTGATCCGTGCTATCCAACTTGAGAGCTGTCAGTCTCTCTATGCCCCCACTCCTTCTTATCAGCACGCTCAGCATGCTCAACCTATTATTTTTGTTCCGCCCAACTCTAGCTCAGGCAAGAGAAAGGTTGATTCCCGCAGGGACGACCGGAAGGGAAAACGTAGAGGCTCAGACAGATGCAACAACCGCCCATCTGGCAACCGACATTGCAACAACTGCAACAAGTACCACATTGGAGGATGCCTAGCAGCACAACGAGTCTGCTTCAACTGCCATCGCCCCGGTCACTATGCCAATGTTTGCCCCGAGCCTAAGAGGCAGCAGCAGCCGCCTTATCCTTATCAACAGCAGCTCCCACCCCCGTTCCCGCAGCTGAATGCTGAGCAGCCACCACCATTCCAGCAGCGAGTAAGAGGCCAGGCTCGTGTTTACTCCCTTTCCCATGAGGAGGCCGCCAACAACTCAGGTACCATGCCCGAAATGCTTTCAATATCCAATGTGCCCGTATTTGCTTTGTGTGACATCGGAGCCACCATTCTTTTATTTCTTCTTGTTTCTTGGAGGCTCTATCAATTAGTGTTGTGAGTAAGGTTGATCCCTCGAGGTTAGCTTAGCCTCGGGAAAACTATTGTTTCAGATTCCTTAACCCGTGGTCTGCGAGTCAACATTGGAGGGCGAGTCTTAGAGGCAAGTACCTATGTTATCGATATGTGCGACTTCGACGTGATCTTGAGCATGGACTGGCTTAGTCGTTATCGAGCCGACATCCGATGCCAGGAATGAGAAGTTACTCTCTATTTCGATGATGATCAGCCTATTCATTTCTATGGGGTGAAATCGAGGATCGTGCCTCGAGTCATCTCTTCTCTTCGAGCTATAAAGAATCTTTCGAAGGGTAGCTGCCATGGTTACCTTGTAAGTATGGTGAATGATGATACCGAGAGGACTCCGGAGAGGATCTTGATTGTTTGCGTGTACCTTGATTTTTTTCCAGAGCAGTTTCCTGGAGGACCGCCAGATCGCCAGGTCGAGTTTACTATTGACTTAGAACCCGGAGCTGGTCCAGTGTCAAAGGCACCCTATCGCATGGCACCGAAGGAGATGCAAGAGCTCAAGTCCCAAATCCAGTAGTTACTCAATCTTGGCTTCGTTCGGCCGAGTGTATCTCCATGGAGAGCGACAGTCCTTTTTGTCAAGAAGAAAGATGGGCCGATGCGAATGTGCATTGACTACCGTGAAATGAACAGCCCCACTGTTAAGAACAAATACCCTTTTCCCCACATCGAGGATCTCTTTGACCAACTGATGGGAGCCAACATTTTCTCCAAGGTCGATTTGAGGCCTGGTTTCCATCAGTTAAAGATCACAGAGTTTGATATTTCTAAGACTACGTTCCGAACCATATATGGACACTACAAATTTATGGTGATGTTTTTCGGATTAAGCAATGCTCCGGCGGTGTTCATGGATCTTATGAATAGGGTCTTCCACCCGTATCTAGACCAGTTGGTTATTGTGTTCATCGACGACATTCTGATTTATTCTCGAGACATTGTTCAACACAATGAGCATTTGAGAATTGTGCTGGAAACACTTCGCCGCGAGAAGCTCTATGATAAGTTCTCGAAGTACGAAATATGGTTGGATCGTATGGCAATCCTTGGCCATATTGTGACAGCTATAGGCATTGAGGTGGATCCCGACAAGATTGAGGCTGTAGCAAGTGGGAGACACCAAGAAATACTAATGATGTTCGTAGTTTCCTGGGTTTAGCAGGATACTACCGGAGGTTTATCGAGGGCTTCTCAAAGATAGCCCAACCACTAACCAACCTTACGAAGAAGGCAGTTAGGTTCAGATGGAGTCCGAGGTGCGAGGCTAGTTTTCAGGAGCTGTAAGGGAGACTGACCACCGCACAAGTGTTGTCTACCCGACCCTACTTTGGAGTTCACGATCTATAGTGATGCTTCTAAGATGGGCTTGGGTTGTGTTCTTATGCAGCAAAGGAGAGTTGTAGCTTATGTTTCGAGGCAGTTGAAGCCTCACGAGCAGAACTATCCCACGCATGACCTCAGTTAGTTGCAGTTGTCCACGTCTTGAAGATTTGGCGGCACTACCTCTACGGGGGAAAGTGCGAGATTTTCACAGATCATAAGAGCTTGAAGTATATCTTTACTCAGAAGGAGATCATAAGAGCTTGAAGTATATCTTTACCCAGAAGGAGCTCAACATGCGCCAAAGAAGGTGGTTGGAGCTGGTCAAGGACTATGATTGCACTATTAGCTACCATGCCAGGAAAGCTAATGTGGTTACCGACGCTCTTAGTCGGAAGGGTCATGGACAGCTGTCGTGTCGATTCACGAAGCAGGATGTGCTTTGTCGAGAGTTCGAGCAGCTACAGTTAGAGGCTGTAGATTCGTCTTTGTCGGCTAGTGGTACGTTGACCGCCTTGGTCGTAGGACCGACTGTTCACGAGAGGATAGTCACTGAGCAGCCGAATGATCGTTCTTACGCCGAATGAGGAAGTTAGCTGTAGTCGGCAAAGTCAGAGGATTTGAAGTCGCATCTGATGCAGCATTGGTCTTCGAGAGTAGACTATGTGTTCCGAAAGTGTGGGAGTTGTGACGAGAGATTCTCCGAGAGGCTCACACTACGCCGTATACTGTCCACCCCAGTAGCACGAAGATGTACCAGGATCGTAATGGGTCTTTTTGGTGGTGAGGGATGAAACGGCAAGTGGCGAGATTTGTAGATAGTTTCCTAGTGTGTCAGCGAGTGAAGGATGAGCACTAAAGGCCGTCTGGTCTACTCAGGCCACTGGATATTCTATAGTGGAAATGGAAGAAGATCACGATGGACTTTGTGACGGGCTTGCCTCGGTCAAGGACCGAGAAGGATGCTATATGGGTGATCGCACACTCCTTGCCCGTGCATATGTCGATGACGTTGGAGCAGTACTCGGCCCTTTACATTGATGAGATCATTCGACTCCACGGAGTGCCAGTCGAGATTTTGTCAGACCGAGGCCTCCGGTTTACCGGGAAGTTTTCGGATGCTTTGCACTTTGCCATAGGGACGAGTTTGATGTTTAGTACTATTTATCATCCCCAAACCGATGGTCAGTCCGAGCGCACCATTCAGACTCTAGAGGATCTCTTGAGACTATTCGTGCTCGATAGAGGTGTGTCATGGTAGGAGTCCTTGATTTTGGTCGAGCTGGCCTATAACAACAGTTATCAGGCTTCGATAAAGATGTCCCCGTACGAGGCCTTATATGGCAGGAAGGTCAGAACCCCTTTATATTGGGATGAGGTTGGTGAGAGGAGACTCTTGGGTCCTGACATTATTCGGAAGACAACTGCACAGGTTGAGTTGATCCAAAAGAGGATCAAGACTGCCTAGGATCGGCAGAAGTCCCTCGCCGACTTGAAGAGGCGAGAGTTGCAGTTTGAGGCTGGGAGTCATGTATTCCTGAGGGTTTCACCTATGAAGGGTGTAACTCGCTTCGGCATGAGGGGTAAGGTCAAGCCCCGTTTCATTGGGCCATTTCTGATACTCGAGAAGGTCGGCGACCTAGCCTACCGGTTGGCACTTTCACCATCTATGTCGGGAGTGCATAATGTGTTCCATGTCTCGATGTTGAGGAGATATGTGAAGGATCCCGAACACGTCGTGAGCTTTGACGAGCTGTAGGTTGATGAGCACCTTACCTATGAGGAGGTACCGGTGGTCGTATTGGATCGGAAGGTCCATCAGCTGAGGAACCGGGCAAGTACTCTTGTTAAAGTGCAGTGAAGCCGACATGGAGAGGATGATGCGACTTGGGAGAGGGAGACCGAGATTCGGAGGAGGTTCCCGAATTTCATGTTTTGATGTTTCTCTTCTATTCTCGATAGTATCATGTATAGGTTTGTTTTAGCAATTCCGAGGATGGATTTTTTTTTTTTAAGGAGGGTAGAATGTGAAGCCCCGTTTGTTTACTGGATTTTTTTAATATTATTTATCGGCATTATTATTATTATTATTATTATTATTATTATTATTATTATTATTATTATTATTATTATTATTATTATTATCATCATCATTTTTTGAATTAATTGTTTATATTCCGGAGTTGCTCGACACTTTCCGTTTAGACTTATTATTATTTAATTAGATATAGTCTAATTAATATAATAAGGCGTGTAATTCTATTTGTTATTCGTCGTCAATCGAATCGATCGAGAATTCTTGATATTGCGTTGTATTGATTTCGACCCATATATTGTGATATTTCCAACCCCATATGTGGTTTAACAAGTGTTGGGCCATTTTTCCATGTAAACTTAATGGCCCATCTCTTTATATTAATTTTGGCCCAAATTGGTGAAAATTAGATTGGTCCGTGAGAATTAAAATCCCGTCGTTTAAAAATTTTATCCCCATGGGTTTGACCGAGCTTCTTCCCCGTTGCGATTTCTGTTTTCTGTTCCTGAAATCTCTCCCCCAATTGCACGTCTCTCTCAATCTCGCATCGTCTTCTTAAGACTCGGCCGAGGACATATCAAAATCATTCAAAAACGTTTCTCCTATATCTCTCTCCCTCTCGCGTATCAGTTAGAAAAAAAATATTTATTTTGCCATTAATTTCGGCAATTGCAACTCCGAGCAGCATCCTTTTCAGGAACCACCGTGAGTCCTCGCAACATATCAGCTTCAGTCTGTTTCGACCGTTTGACGTGAGAAACTGCATCTTGCTCGCCGTTGAGTTTCAGCCACAATCCTTCCCGGTTCGCGTTTCAGTCACCGGAGCATCCAACGGTAGCCCCGTACGTTGCCAGAGTTCGTCACAGGAGAAAGTCATGAAGAGCATCTATCCCTACGCAGCGGCCGCTCATGAACTGTGTCATTACGAGGTTTCGAGTTCTCGAAGTTCTCGGTCTTTTCGTCCGATCGTCTGTTTTCCAACCGAGCTCGTAGATTCCCGAAGACGGGTAAACTTTTTGAAACTTTCTCATTATTTGTTGTTCAGGATGATCTCGTTCATTTAAATGCGTATGCGTTGAATCATTTTGTTGATTAGTCAGGTTATTTTCGGTTCGTGTTGCCCGTTGTGTTGAGTTCCGTGTTGACTATCGTGTGATTAGGAACTCTCATTTATTGTAAAATCTGAGTCTTATTGCCGATGTGGATAATTCGTTTGGTTTTAGAGTCTCGTTTTACTGTTTCGAGCCTTGCCGTCGTCGTTTTACTGTTAGCCTATTTTTGAGCCGCACGATGTCATTTCGTTTTTGAGCCGTAACTTGTCGTTCTTATTGACGAGTCAAAACTCGATTCTTATAAGATTTTTGAACTCTGGAATTTATGTTTATTTTCAAATTTTATTGGAATTGGTTGAACCTTAATCGGGTTGTAAACTCTGTTGCTGGAAGTATACCTGTTCATGTGCAGATGGAGTATTTTACCTCCTTCTCGTTGAATTCTGTTTGCTGATCAGAGGAGGGAAATTCATTTAATTCTGTAGCCCATATGTTTATTTTCCTCAGCCCAAATCCTTTTGTTTTTCGTGGCTCGTTGGCATTTGTCCCCCAACAAGCTTTTATTTTATTCCGCGGCCCAATAGAATTGGAGGCGGCCCAAATCGCACCCTTTCTCCTAAACCCATATCTGCGCAGCCCATCTGCTTTGAGGAAGAGAGTGTGTGGGCCAAGATCAGCCCGCTCCAACCCGCGCGCGGCCCGATCTCTCTCTCAGTCTTTTCGGCCTGCGAACCCGATCCCTAGCCCGCCTTTGAGCCCGCGATGTCCAGCCTGGTATCAGGCCCAATTATGCATTTTTTTTTCGGCCCAACAGCATCTCAAGGCTGTCCCAGCGCCGCCCAAGTCGGCTTTTAGGCCAAATTTTGTGTTCTGGAGTCCGTTTTTCGTACCGATTTAAATTTTAAAAATATTTATAAAATGAGAAAAAATTGAAAACAAATATTTTTAAGTCCCGAGACTCCAATTTAGTTCTCCGAGTCCTCTTTTTCTAAAATGTGAGAGTTCCAAGTCCACAAGAAATCCAATTAAAACCTTTAAGCCTTAATTTTGATTAAGTGTGGGTTTTATGTTAAATTCGAGTGGTGAGATAAATTATTAATTTATTATCTCGCTTAATTGTAGGTGTTTGAGGAGTCGAGCCCTCGACCTACTTACTCGTTATTTCAGTGTGATATTCTACCTTGATTCCAGGTGGGTTTATTTAAATTGCTATGCCATAAATTATTTATGTCTAGTAGGGTTGGTATGATTAATGTAAGCATTTGAACCATGTAACCTATCGACGTGAGTTGTTACGGCCATCGGTATGGTTGTCCCCGTCGATGTAATACGGTGCCCTTTGCGAGGCAGTCTCCTTAAGTCCTGTTATGTAGTGCCCTTGTGAGGTACGTAAGCCCTAATAAAGGCCGTGTCCGTAGCGTGGCATGTACTCCCGCCGTTAGGGTAATGAATCCTTTTTCCGCGACTAATAATTGATGTGCACACAGGAGTAATGTGAATTGGTGTGTTGCGATTTGGAGATGTGACAGAATTGATTGATTTATATTCATGCTGCGACCATACTCTCTTTACATTATATATATTGTTATTTACGTGCATGGTGAGGAGCACCAAGAGTTTCATATTGTGCTCATCCCCACTTTTCTTCCCCAGGTTGAGCAGGTTGTGAGCATGACGGAAGAGGACGAGTGGCCGGTCATATGTTATTGCTTATTTTGCTTCCATTTTCTGTTCTATGAACATGTTATTTGGTCTTTATGAACCCCTTGTTGGTTTTTAGACATGTTGAAAATGCTTTCAAACTTGTGATTTGAAAATGTTGGGTTTTGGATTATTTTTGAAAAAACCTATGTTGGATCCGTTTCAATTTAAAACATGTGTTTTGGATATTCTCGCTTGTGTGCTACTTGAATATCATGTTGGAATCGATTATTCATGCTTTTGTGATTGCTGAATATCATGTGAAATGTTATGTTATCAGATATGAAAAACTGGGTAATGAATCCCCGTGAGATAAGACTTGAACTATGATAACGCCCATGTTAATGTTGATTTCAAAAAATGAATTTCGAAAATATTTTATTGATTTTTTTGAAAGTCCAGAATTTCTTTAAAATCAAAGTGGGGCGTTACAAATTAAATTTAATTATATATTATTAATTAATTTGTATATAATAGTTATTACAAAACTAATGGTAAATAGAAGTTATATAAGTACAAAATATATATTTTTAATTTTTTTGGTTTTTTTTTTCACGAAACGATAGAGAATATATATAAACTCAAAACGAACAATGTTCGAATAGTACAGGCCAAACCCGAAAAAAAAAAAAAACTAAAATTGAGAGGACACGCACAAAGCGGCCTAGAACCTCAACAAAGGACTACAACTAGAAGAAACAAACAACACTCCACTGCCCAAAGGCCTAGAGATGATTAAAAAAAACTACAGCAAGCAACATAAAACCGAACAAAACCAAACACAGCTAAGAAGCTAAAAAACAAACAGATCAGAATTTGGAAGAGTGAGCGTGAGAAAAATCTATCCAGTCCTGCAGAGCCGCTTTAAGAACTAAATGGATAGGCATAAGAGAGTTTTGGAAGAGGCTGAGAATTTTATAATTGTAAAATTATAATTTTTTTGGTTCAAGTTATATATAATTGTAAAATCTATACTTGTTGCTTATCATAACTTTTTTAATTGAATAATTTTATTTATTGACATGGTCACAAACCCTTTCAAATTGCATAAATAATTGCAATAATAATAATAATAATAATAATAATAATAATAATAATAATAATAATAATAATAATAATAATAATAATAAAATAATAATAATAATAATAATCTTGTATTTTTCTGGCTAATTAATTGAACATGATGTCTCAATGAGACTGAAAGAAAATCTAGCCAGGGGAATCCATATTCCCTCGTTGAGAGCAAAAAACCCTATTCCCTCGTTGATAGCAAATCCTTCTATCGCAATGAATCAAATCCCTTGTTCACTCATTATTTCTTTTCATTTCTTCTCCCATAGTTGCCGATTTAAGTTTCCAGACCTCTGCATTTCTAGAGTTCCAAATATTATGGAAGACCGATTCAAGGCGAGTCAAGACGACAAACTTCTGGAACGGCTTCAAGGTTTTTCTCTTTCAGACAGAGAAGCATCTATAATTGACATAGCCTAGAATGACATTAAGCTCAACGCGGATGAATATCAACGAAGCCTATTTGATAAAACTGTAGGAGATCGATGGGCTAGCTGGATTGGAATTAAAAGAACTATGAGCCAAATTTGGAGAATCTCTCAATCTATGGATTTCAGAGCAAACACGACCTCAAGAAAGTAGCTAGTGTACTCACTGGAGCTTTGAGAACCAATTCCTAATCCTCTCCGAATGGCGAGATAATATAAATAGCAACCACCCATGCTTCAAGGAACTTCATATCTGGGTTCAGGTTCTTAATATCCTTTTAAATTGGCTATGTACAGAAGTAGGCCTCAAAATAGGAAAAAAAATTCAAAAATTTCAAGAATTTGGTGATGGTGAGCTATGGTAACCACGGGGGCAGAATTCTTCGGCTCCTAGTCACTTTAAATTTGGAAGAATCTTTTCCAAGGTGTGCTAGCATAAGGCTTGTGAGCAATTAGTCAATGTTAGCTTTCGCTATGAAAAACTTGTCAACCTTTGTCACTATTGTGAATTCATTGGCCACCTGGATAAGAGTTTCCCTAAGCGTTGAGTAGACATCAGAACCACACGGTTAAGGAGGGTCAATACAGTGATTGGTTGAAAGCTTTGGATGATACCATTTGGGTGGAAGTCAATCATTCAGGATCCAGAAGCTCGCCCGAACCTCCCTATCCAAAACCTCAAACTGATACCTTTAAATCCTCTCATAAAGCTTCAACTAGCCAGAACAATTGTGAGCACCAGCTCATTCCCATGTCCAAAGATTGCAGCTCAGACCACAACATTCTGAAAGCACCCTCCCTAGCCTCAATTGTCCCAGCTACTATTGTGTACAAATTATTTTATTTTTACCGAGTACCGTATCGAAAGATTCGTTCCCCGGGTCGATCTCACGAGGAAGGTGGTTCAAAATTTAGCTATGGTATTGATCACACACAAAAAGAAAATAAATCCTAAACATTCTAATCAGATAGGAAGTTGAATAATCACCAACTAAGAAATAACTTAAATTTATAGCCTACCTAAAAATATAAATGACACAATAATAAAGAAGCTACGGAGTGGGTGATAATTAATTCAAGTTCTTTTAGCAAAATCAGGCATTTAATCGTTCGGTTCGAGAAAGACACTCTCTCGCTTAGACATTTAGCGGTTCGCCCCCAATAACTCTTCGTAACAAGGGATTGAACATAGACAAACAAGCTCGAGCATACAACACATACCAATTATCCCAATCCCAATAACTTTTCGTAACAAGGGACGGGTCATCGACAATCACGTATTTCAATCCAAAATCTATAGACTATTCAAATACGAAATCATCTATCTCATGCGTCTTAGATCTACGACTTCTCTCCTTTTGGTTCTAAAAGTCGCTAATTCAATTAGATGAGTATTAATCAACTAATCATTTAGAATTAACCAAATTAATATTTAATCATTTCGAATTGCAAGATCGAAGTGTCACTCTTCGATTATATCAATCAATCAAACAAGAATTCATCAATTCCTAATCAAATAACTCGCACAAGAATGAACAAATTAAATCCCCAACAAATATAAATTAAACAAGAACAATCATCCCATATCAAGCAATAGGAACTAGCTAAATAAGATAAATTCAACACAATCAATCATTCTTCTCAAATCAACCATTTTCATGAATTAATAAAGAGAAAAAAAAAAACTTATAAACAATTCAATTCCAAGTGTTGAATTCAAACTACAAGCTTAATCCTTGAATGTTATGAAAAAGAAGAAGAAGAAAAAATAGAAGAAAAAGATTAAGAGAGAAGAAAAACGAAGAAGAAAAAGAAATGAATGAGAAAAGGGATTTTTGTGCGAAGTCCCGTACGGATAATTCTGTGTGAAGAATAATTATGTGCGAAGAATAATTCTGTGTGAAGTCCCCATGAGGGCGGAGAATAATTCTGTGCGAAGTCTCGTACGGACATATATAGGAGAACATGAGCAACGGCGTAAGAAATGTGTCGCAGTTCGAGCAGACATGCACAGAGGTATGAAGAGCAGGCCGCGGCGTGGAGCGCGCCTGTGCCGCGGCGTGGAGACCTTGTGGTGCCGCGGCGTGGAGACCTTGTGGTGCCGCGGCGTGTTGCTTTGCTGCAGCGTGGAGACTTGGTGGTGCCGCGGCGCGTTGCTTTACCGCGGCATGGAGACGGCTTGGGCGCTTCTCTATTGACGCGTGGTGCATGTCGCGGAGTGTGGCGCGGCGCGAGAGCTCGAGGGTGTCGCAGCGCGGAGATAGGTCGCAGCGTGAGGTGCAGACAGGCCTCTTTGAAGAAGTCGCGGCGGGTGCTGCGGCGCGACGTAGTGATGAGTCGGGCTTACATGCACGCAAGCGATTGGCTCGATGGGCCAGAGAGGTTAACGCGATCGGCGCGGGTGGTGGCATGCGGAAATGACGCGCACAGGCGGATCGCGAACGAGTCAAAGGCGTGCGGTTACTTGGGCGAGTACAGAGACATGCGCAGGAATGTCGCCGAGAGAAATCGTGCAGGGTTGACGCGCATGAAGGTGACGCGCGCACGTGGACTGAGCACGTCGGCTAGGGTTACTTGTCGAACAAGTTGAGAATTTCTTCTAGATGCTTATTATTATTCCTAGATTTATTCGTGGAGAAATTATTTAATTTATTTGTGGAGGCATTGTTTGATTCATTCGTGGATATATTATTTGATTTATTTGTGGAGATATTATTTAATTTATTCTTTGAGAAATCAATTGGTTTATTCGTGAAGAAATTATTTGATCGAGAATAAATGCGGGTTGTAATTTTGAGTTGAGGATATTTGGTGATTGTGTTTGACGTGTGGTTGGTGCATTTATCATATTTCATTGGTGGCTCAAGGAGATTGATTGGAATTATATAATTTTACATTTTGATATATTCAGAACCTCTCATTTGGATTTTCATGTGAAAGTGTGGAATTTTGTTTGAATTGATTATTCATAATTTTTTAAGCATGTCATTGCCCGAGCATGTCTTAAATCGAGGAGATGGTAATGTTTGTATTTGTTTCTTGCGAGGAAAAATAGATGACGTGAATGTATTGTGGCTAATGATATCTCTTTGAATTCTTGTCGAGAAAAATCCGTGAGCATTGAGACCGTACATTTATATAAACCCTTTGGCAAGGTAATTCGGTCCTCGATGAAAGGTATAGATAAATTAGGAGGAATCAACAAAATGACACGAGTCTTGACAAGCTATTGAGGATGAGCTGTTGAGTTTTGAGTACAAAGAGATCGAGCAAAAAATTAGTCCCTTTTGGATAGGTAGGATAAATTGGAGTGGTATTCTCGACCTTTAGGTATAAAATTAATCTCAACTCTTGTCGGCGATCAAGTTTGATTTACACAATTTATTGACACATTGAGTCTCTCAACATTCTTTTTTGGAGAAATGTTCATTGTTATGAATATTTTGGGGCGAAGTGTTACTAAGATGGTGGTGTATATGAATATGTTTAGAATTATTATTTGGGTGACTAACAAAATGCTGAAAATGAGGTGTACATGGAGCCTTGAACAAAAATCTGGCATGACTAAGGCCTTTGGGCTGGCCAGTCTCGAGTCATCATGACTAAAGAGATTTTTATTGCGAACAACACATTTGAATTTTTGTTTGGTGCTTTGTTTTACTAGTTGCTTGTATCAACAAAACATGGTTTGGTGTCATTTTTTTGTTGAATTCATGGTTTTCTGAAATTCTGGTCGATTGTACTTGTGAGTGGGTGTTTATATGATTTCATATCGTGGTAGAGAGACTTGTTTGTAGATTGTGGTGTGGTAAAAAAATATGTGGACCAATTTGATAGCTCTCATTTATTCATCTCTTGTTATTATTGCCATCAGAATTACAAATAGGATGATGTGGATAAAATGCAATTAATGGTATTTGTTGAATTCTTGCTAGGGAAAATACATGACCATGTGAAATGGATATTGGCATACACTGCCTGGTTGCGGTGGAGAGTGGACAATAGGAAGTAAGCGACAACACAGGTCTTCATGCACAAACAAGAAAGGGAGGTCGAAAAATATGTTTGATGTTTTTTATGATCATCTCATGCGATGTAATTGTGTATTTGGTGACAGTAATGAAAATGAGCGATTACTATTCTATTTTATGGTGTTTGGTGTGTTTTTTCGACCTCAGTGGCAGGTCAAAGTGTTCAAAGAAAAAAATCTTGGGTGGTCGATCCTAGTGTTTAGTCGTTGAAAATATTAAGGACGTCAGATAGCTCGAATAGGTCGACTGTTTTTACTTGGTTTGGTTTATGGAATTATTTTTTTACCTCAATGGTAGGTCAAGGGAGCCTAAAAATCCACTTTTACTAAGGCCTTCGGGCTGGGTGGTGGATCCTAATGTTGGGTCGTTGAAGACACGGAGCTTATTGGAGACTTCGGAGACAGGTCGATGATTTTTACTTGGTTTTGATGTTGTCGAATTTATTTTTTGACCTCACTGGCAGGTCGATGGAGTTCATTTGGAGTATTTCATGGAGTTTATTTGTAGACCTCGGTGGCAGGTCGATGGTTTTTTACTTGATTTTGGTTCTGTTGAATTTGTTTTTCGACCTCTATGGCAGGTCGATGGAGTTCATTTAGTGTAGTTCAGGGAAATTATCCGAGGAACTCAGCGGGAGATCGATGATTTTTACATGACTCTGTATTGTCGAACTTATTTTTCGACCTCAGTGACATGTCGATGGAGTTCATTGGTGTAATTGACGAAGTTTATTTGCTAACCTCGGTGGCAGGTCGATGGTTTTGACTTGATTCGGTTTTGTCGAATTTATTTTTGGATCTCAGTGGCAGGTCGAAGGAGTTCATTTGGAGCAATTCACGGAGTTTATTTGCAGACCTCGGTGGCAGGTCGATGATTTTTACTTGATTCGGGTTTGTCAAATTATTTTTCAACTTCAGTGGCAGGTCAAGGGAGTTCACATGGAGCAGTTCACGGAGCCGGGTTATTATGTCAATGGTTTTATTTGGTCTGGTTTAGTCGAATTTGATTTTTCGACATGAAGGTGGAGTCAGGATATTCAATTTGCGAGAGGATATACATCAGGGTTGAATTTCAAACTTTGAATTGTGGGGGGACAGGATGAGGTGGTTGAAAAGGTTTATCTTTGAGTGAAATAAAGCTCGAACATGGTGGTCGAAGTACAACAGACGTGAGTCACATTTTTAAATTCAAGACTTCGGGGAGATCGACAAAATCTATCAAAGTATCATGGAAGTCCAAGTAAGCAGGTCGAGAGATATCAAATGAAGGTCGACATTGCAAAATGAAGAGCAAAGGAATCTACTATAGGAATCAAAAATCGACCTAAATATGGCGTCAGGTCATTCGGCTTTCAGTGTTCGACCTTAGTGGTGGGTCACTGGATTTTCGACCTCAGTGATCATTTGGATTTTGGTGTTCGACCACAGTGGTTGGTCACTTGATTTTCGACCTCAATGGTCATTCGGCTTGCAGTGTTCGACCCTAGTGGCGGGTCACTCGATTTTCAACCTCAGTAGTCATTCGACATTCGGTGTTCGACCCTAGTGGCGGGTCACTCGATTTTCGACCTTAGTGGTGATCTGTATTTCATTGTTTGACCCCATTGAGTGGGTTACTCAATTTTTGACTCAGTGGTCATTCGACTTTTGGTGTTCGACCCTAGTGGCGGGTTCCTCGATTTTCGACCTTAGTGATCATTCGACTTTTGGTGTTCGACCCTAGTGGCGGGTTACTCGGTTTCGACCTCAGTGGTCATTTGGTGTTCGATCTTAGAGGCTGGTCATTTGGTTCTCGACCTTAGTGGTAGGTCATTCAGTTTTTGACCTCAGTAGTGGGTATCTAGGTGTTCGACCTCAGGGACAGGTCTTTCTATTTTCGACCTTAGCGGTCATTCGGTGTTCATTTGGGTCCCTGAGCTCATTTGGAGGTTTGATAACTATTTGGTGTTCGAGGATTTACTCAAATTATAATTTCTGTGGTAGGTTGATGGAAACATCCTGAAGAGACATATCACTCTTGGATTGAGTCGTGCTTACTCGACCAGAGTTGGGGGGGAGGAGGGAGGGGAGGGATTAGATGATATGAGATATTATACTAGACTAGCTTTAATGGATAACAAAGAATATATTGAAGAATAAGTCTACATATGGGCTAGGACACATGACATAATGGTATGGGTCAAGCCCAACTTGGGCACTAATGTACACTCCCTCTATAAAAAGAGGGGGCTAATGTATCACAAAACTTAACTCTCTCTACATTGATTACTATACTCTTGAGAATTTAGTTTGGAATGATATTGACTTAAGCATCGAAATTCCGACGCTGGGACCCTCTCGGCGTTGGGATTTTGCAGGTTACGAAGGCCATCCGAGTTGAAGGAGCCCGAGTGAAGTCCATTTCACTACCAAGTTTTAGTTTAACGGAATTAACATATCTTTACTTCTATCTTGTTCGAGCAATGTTTGTTGGCGTTCATTCTACATAAAAAAAATCGTTCACTTTTTTTTTTCAAAAACATGCTTACCCGTTCTTATACCATAAAAATAAGTTGATTTGATCTATAATTAATTCTAATTTTATTTTAATTAACAATCTATAATTATAAATAATAATATATAGTTTTGTATAATTATATTATTATTTTATTATATTTATTGAAGACCGCATCTTCTTTTTTTTTATTACCTTCCTCGCGTATGTATACGACCGAATCCATTCGATTTCTAAAAAAGATTACTAATCCTTAACTTTTCGAGGAATCCTTCATCGGTGGTTATGAATGACTGATTTTTTCAATCTTTTCGACCTTGGTTCCATAGGAGCAAGTCAGAAAGATTGAGAAATTTATTATTTATTATATTTATTGATGATAAATATATAAAATATATAGATTAAATAAATATAAAAGTGGAGTTATAGTTTATAATACTAATAAAAATATAAGAATATAATAATAATAATTATAAAAATAAGTGAGAAATATGTGGGACCCATAAAAAGAGGTTTACAAGGTTTTTTGTTATTGAAAGTTTATGTGAGTAGGAGTAAAAATAAGATGACGTATGTGGTATATTGGAAATAAAGAAATGAGGTTTGTGATTTGTGTTATTAGAGATGCTATATTTGAATGCACCCTCTTATTTAAGACTAAGATTTTTTAAGATTTAAGTTATACAAAATCTTGCTCAAAATCCCACTTCTAGACTTAGAGGGTGTATTCGTTTAGATTTTTGAGTGATATTTTGAGACTTTTTAAGATTTGAGATTTTGGAAGAAATATTCATTTGGAATTTCTAAGAATTTTTAAGATTTTAGAAATTCTGGCGTATTTGAGATTTTAAAGTCTTACAACTTTTTAAGATTTGTTTAGATTTCTAAAAACAAAACCCTTAAACAAAATTTAATTTAAAATCTAACTCCCAAACTTAAAATTTCACATGATTCCTCCAAAATCTAAAAATTTTTAAAGTCTCAAATATAAAAAAACTCAAAATGTAACTCCATTAGAAGTAAAATTTGAAGGAAGGCTTAGTATATGATTTTTTCATTTCAAATTCCAATTCCAATCTTTCTTGAAAAATCTTAACAAATTCTAATCTCGAATTTAAGTATCTCAAGATTCTTTAATATTTTTTTAATAACAATCTCAAACGAATAGGAACGTTTACAAAAAGGAATAGCTCGCTGCTCGTCCCAAAGCCACAAGCATAGCTTGTATTCATACGCATGCGAGCCTACTGTTACACATTCATTCGATATATATATTGTTAATCTCACTCCTGCTCAAAACCCTATATAATTTTTCTCTCTTAAATCTCACTCCCACACGCATATGGAGGACGACGATGACTTCGGAGATCTTTATACAGACGTCCTTCGGCCTCTGATGGCGACGCATCCGCCTCACGCCGACCGAACCGTCGCGGAGACGGCCCCCCAGAGCCACCCGATCGATCCGCCTGTCAACAGCGATGATGAGGAGACTCTCCATGGAGCTGCTGATTTTAAGGATTCGATTTCCAGTTTCATTCCTGATCCGTGTCTAAAATCGAATGCCTCAATTCAAGAAAAAACCCTACCCGAACCGGAGCACCTGTCCGAACTTGGAGGATTCAATTTGAATTTCGGTTCCAATTCGAAGGCTTCCAAGCTTCCTGGCGGTATTGGCTTGAGGTTGGAAGCTACGGTGGAAATACGGGAAACGGGGTCTTCAGGGGGAATTAATTTTATGGAGGACGAAGATGATCTGGACATCGTGGTGGAGGAGAGGGAGTACAAAGACGATGACATGGTCGAGAAAGACGTCAACTCTATGGACAAACAAGAGAAGTTCAGCTCAGCAGGACAAAGGGAAAATAAGGGCATTGTGGCCCAAGGCCCAGGTGGAGAAACGGGCCCTGACCAGATGATTCCGGGGCTGGGCCCCAAGTTTGCAGACGAGTGGGAAAGTGATGACAGTGAAGATGATCTGCAGATAGTTTTGAATGATAGCCACCACGGGCCAATGGGGATGGAGAAGATGCAGGGAATGGACGATGAAGATGATGATGAGGATGGAGATCAGCTGGTAATCGTTGCGGATAATGGTGACATCGGCCACCACCACCAGCCAATGCTCGAGGAGAGAGAGCCGGGAGCTGAGGAAGGGGGGCCAACAGCCGATGGGGAGAGGAAGGAGTCAGGTGATGCCACTAAGGCAGGTGGAGTTCAGCCGAAGATTGGGTACAGCAATCACTTGTATCATCACCACCCATTCCATTCGCAGTTCAAGGTCAGCAATCTTGTTCGATGAGAAACATATTGGATTGTGAGTTGGATACTAAGGTGCAAATTGTAACTGTTTATATAGTGAAAGGTTTTGGGCTGTTAGTGATGCCATGGGTAATTTAGATACAATGTATATGAGTTTCAATTGTGTTTATGGGATATAATAAACTGTATGGGGTTCTATTTTGTTTGTCAATGAAGTTAATTATATTCTTTCAGATTTTGTTTCTTGTTTGAGGTAGGCAATTTAACTAATATCTGTGGATTTCTTCAAAAAAACACCACCTTTGCTGAAGCCCCAACTGGGATCAAGTGGCAGGATAATGGGATCCTTGTAGAAATATTTGCTTAGCTGTTTATGCTAACATTCTGGGCGGACAATTCTTTTACCATACTTAAGGGACAAAGATAACTAAATGAATCAGTAAAGCCTTGGCACAATGACCTGGCATTCTGCATTTTAGCTATTACTCTCTCAATTGATTCAGATAAGTGATAACATAAAAATGTGTCGTGGAGATGAGAACACAAAAGATTTGGTACATTTATGAAGCTTGAGAGATACACATAATGTGGATGTTGCTAGGTGAGCCTGGACATCAGTTGTTTCCATCCAAATAATTTTTGGAATGATTTTAGATGTAATTATAGTAGTGAAAATTCTATGCAATGAGTTTGTTCATATAAAGCCACTTCGTTACCCTAAATTGCTATTAATATTTCAATTTCCTGAAACTTTTTGTCCTTTCGCCGCACGAACTTCTGCTCTCTAACGTTTTATGAAAGGCTAATGCTTAATGGTCTATCACTTGACCCCAAAAGCTAGGTCAAGCTTTGCAACCATAAGTGCAAATTATACATCAAATATCAAGACTATGTATTTGTACAATGTGTCAAAAGTTCTATTACAATGGTTTGATTCTATGTTTGCTTCTATTGGAATGTAATGGAACATATTACAGGAAGATGTAATTAAGACGACATTTTTAAAATCTTTATTTGAATTACGGAACTCTATAAAGAATATATCTTTTCTAATTCAATTGTGAGCCTCTTAGACTGTCATGAAAACTTATTTTAACAAGCAATCTCCAGAAAATTCATTTCAATCTGTATCTTTTTGAATGCGTAATTTTATTCTAAATCATCATACACAGTTCTTGAGGACTGATATGCGACTGTCATTTGTCGAATTTGTTGTGCTGCAGAAGTCTTTAAAGTATCAATGCTTCTGGTTATAGTTATTTGGTAGAGTTGCCTTTCTTCTTGATCATTAACGTTGATTTCCCCCCTTTTCTCTTTCCTCTTTTTGTGTTATTTGGGATTGGGATCTTCTTAGTATGTGAGACCTGGTGCAGCACCATTGCCAGGGGGAATTCAAGGTCTAGTACGTCCACCCGTTACTGTGGGCACTGGAGCTGGACGTGGTAGAGGGGAATGGAGACCAAGAGGCCCTGTCCCCATTCAAAAGGGGCTTCATCCTGGTTATGGCATGCCTGGTTGGGGACCTAATACAGCAGGACGTGGTTATGGAAGTGGATTGGATTTCACTCTTCCATCACATAAGTAAGCTCCTAATTTTTTGCTTGAACATCATTACACGAATTTGGCTACGTACTGTCTGAGGATAGTCTTAGCATCTTGCTAAAAGTTGTAAGTTTTTGCATGAAGGTTGTGTTTCGATCAGCTGATACATTGTAGGTTTGAGCTTGATACTATGGGTTGTTGAAATGATAGTTCTCTCAGTTTTCATTTTAATATCTTTATTTTATATCCTGCTTAATTTAGAAAATTTCATTTGAGTCTGCTTGGTAGTCGAACTAGCTTCATGTTCACTGATTCCACATTTTCTGTACTGATATGGTTCACTAATCACATATTTGTGTCAGTGTTGTTAGATATTTTTCTTGAAGGTGATAAACGTATGATTAAATCTGTTTCTTTTCCTTCTTCTGTGGTTTTCTCCGTGGCCTGGAGACTGGCATATGCTGCTCTTTTATTTTTCTGGGGATAGATGTGTAGTTTGCTTGAATCACGAACAATGGTGTAGATGCCAAACATCTGTATGTTGCCAGTTTATTTTCTTTATCAGAGCAAACAAACACACACATCCTAATGCTTATCAAATGTAGTTTCTTGGATATTCCCATGTCCTGTGGCTAATAAAATCTCCAGGGGGGATCATTTAGATGGAAAATCATCTTTGATATAATCCCTTTGCTTATCGAGTTCTATGTATTTCAAGTGCTGAAAAGCATTTTTCCACACTATACTTTCTCGAGCGATGTGATCTTATTATTCAAAACATCGATGTAGTCGACTTGCACTGTCATCTGTGACAATGTAGTCCAACGGAATATTAATTTGATGCAAAACTTACAATGTAGCTGACTTGCTCTGTAATATGTTGACAATGTAGTCTTACTGGAGATTAATTTTAGTGGTTCAATGTTTTGACAGATATTTTGTCGCTCTTATGATAATTTGTTATTATGTTATTACGTTTATATTTTTAGGACAATTTTTGAAGTTGACATTGATGGGTTTGAAGAAAAACCATGGAGGCTTCAAGAAATTGACATGTCAGACTTTTTCAACTTTGGCTTGAATGAGGAGGGTTGGAAAGATTACTGCAAACAACTGGTACATAAATGTCCTATATCTAGAATGTCTCTCAATTTAGTTATCTGCAGAGTCAAGTGAAGGTGTAATATTTCTTTTCCACTCAACATAGAAGAAGCTAATAAGGGATTTGAAATATCTAGGAACAACTCCGTCTCGAGACAACTATGCAAGGCAAGATCCGTGTCTATGAAAGTGGTAGGATGGAACAGGTAACGTCTTTGGTTTTTATATTTGATTAGTGATTGTAAATTTAGTAGTCATGTCTACATGTGTGGTGCCCATATTGTTGGTCCCTCTTTCATTTTCTTGTTTTCTACTTTCCCATTTCAAACTCAGAAATTATTTGTAATTTTTTTTCACGTTACTCGTCTCAGTTACTCTTTGGTGTCACATTTAGGATCACGATCCAGATCTTCCCCCAGAGCTTGCGGCAGCAGTTGGTAACCAAGAAGTTCCATCCGAGAATGCAAATACTGGGGCGGGAGAAGGATCTGACTTAGCAAGAGCAAGTGCACATGCTCCGCCACCAGTTGTATGTATACTATTCACTCTGAAAGCTATCATTGTGGTAATCATCAAGTGTGTTAATAATGAGAATACTGAGACAATGTAGAAATGGGCAGAAAATTGTGTTTCTCAATGGAGGAAATATTGATGTGGTGAACAACTGTATCTAGTTTCCTTGGCTGTATTTAAATACGTCATGTTAAAGTTGAAGCCTGATTTCCTGGCTTGTTTATCACTGATATTTTCGGGGAAAGCCATTCCCAGGCTTGGGTGTTGATTCGTCATACAGAAAGAAAGTCAAGCATCATTAAGTATGCCTAAAATAGATAAATAGGCTAGGGAAACACAACGATCATTGCTATTAGTTTATGAGAATCTGTGACGTTGGAATTGTTCCCTGTAATTTGTTGTACCACTTTAAGGTTGCTTTGTCTTTAATTTGTGAGTTAAACGTAAAGAACTGTATGAACTCTTCTTGTTTATATTTTTTTCCCGTGTAACCTCTCTTATTTCTGCATTCGCCACTGCATTTTACAGCTAATGTACTTCACATTCGAATAATAGAATACAGGGTGGACTGCAGAAAATATTTGGTGCTTTAATGATGAAATGGAAGCACAATAGATAGTGGGGGTTAACAGTTTAAAAGCAGTCAACATTTGAATACAAAGGGTATATGTTTATAAGAATTCTAATCCCACCTGCTCTCTCTTATTTGGACTGCAGCCTGTTGGCCGGCCAATACCAGTAGAGACTGGCTCTGGTGATCGTCTCCCATCAACTGACACTAGGCGTCCGAGAATGCATGATGTAGATGCTATTATTGAGGTAAGCATTTGCCATGTTCTCTAATTGAGCATTAATGTCTGTGTTTTTTCATGTCAATCGGTGATACTTCAGTGCAACTCTATTTTTATAGTGTTGCCTCTGGTAAACAGATTGTCTGTCAGAGTTCCAATGACGATGACATGGCAGAACAACAAGACAATAATGCTGTTGGAGAGGATATTGGAGGAGTTGACGATATTGATGTTGTTCAAGAGGATGATGCAGGTCATGTTGATCATTCTTCACATGCGTATAAAGAAGGTGAAAACAGAGAAATTATCGTGAGAAAGAAGCAGCTTGTAAGCCGTGATGAGCTAGGAGGCAAGGGTGATCCTCGTGAACAAAGGTATGTGGATGGTTTTTCCTTAATACTTTCACATGGTAAATATTTTATCTTCTCTTCAAATTTACCTTTGAATGCAACCATTGTACACGATCGAAAGAACTCTCAAGTTTATTCGTTTTGCTAATTGCTATATAAGTGACAGTGTGCTAGGGCTTGACATGGCAGTATGGAGTTGGTATTATTGGGAAGATAAGGATTAAAAATTCAAAGACTTGGGGTCAGAATACTGATTGATCCTCAGTTAAGAATGAGCCATAACCCTTGGGGTACAATGCTAATGCCTAACTGTTTGTATTCTATATGACCACATTTAGTGGTGATGCAGAGTGCAGACTTCACACACTCAAATTATTGAATTAATAAAAAGAAAAAGACGACACTGGTCATCAAAACAAGATGATAACAAAGCCAATACAGATATAAAGGACTGCCACTATCTGATTATTTAAATAGGCTGCGTGTAATTGATAAAGGATATCAGGACCCTTGGCCCAATGTTCTGTTTTCCCCTTCCACATCAAATTGTTCCTAGCATATCACCTAGAGAAAATCTAGATCACCACGACTCAAACATGCTGGATTGCATACGTCCTCTCAGATTTAGTGACCGCCCCTCCGTCGTCCATTTTGGCTATAGTTTATAATATTTCTTTTAGTAATTCACATTATCATTGTTGTGAAGCTCCAGGTTTCATCTGCTAATTGCTCCCTTATATGTGCATTTTGTGTGATCACAGGTACACAAAGCGTACCGGGCAGGAAAAATCACCTACCAAGACGAACCCCAGTGATGATGATGGAGAAAAACAGGTAACTGATAATGAGCCATTTGACAGTGAGGATGGAAAACAAAACCTGCTTTTGTCATCTGAAGATGGGGAGCCGGCCGTGGCCATTGAGGATGATGACATGAATGGTGACTCCAGAATGGACGACGAGAGAAGCCTTGATGATGACATGGAGAGAGAAAACTCCAAGTTTGGGGGCAGGGCTAGATCTAGATGCGTGGACCACCGGGAGATCCACGAAGACGAAGTCCTTCAGGACCGGCGACACCATCCTCGCCCAGGTGGCGATATCAAGAGGCGAGCCGAAGAGGAAGAGGACGGCATGCGCGGTAGAGGTCACCGGGAGAGAGAGGATTCCAATCCCTGGGGAGGTGGGACCCGCCGTCATGCGAGGGGCGAGAGTTCGGATCACTGGCGGAAGAGGGACATGGTCGAGAGAGATAACAGCAGTTGGAGGGGGCTGATTCCTGACCGAGATGAGGGACTGAGGCCGAGGGAGAGGGACGATCTCGTAAAGACCCAACATAAAAAAGCGGACGACGCTCACAGCAATAGAAGGAAAGACAGGACGTATGCCGACCGGGGGAGTGGTGCTGGAAAGGAAGAGAAATCCTACAATCATAGTAGAGAAAGCAGCCGTAGGAAGAGAGAAAGAGATGATGCCCATGCAAAGACAAAGGATGACGATACTTATTACGGCAGACAAAAAGAAGCGACAAGGCTGGCCCCAACAGGTGCACGGGCTCCTGAAGACAAAAAGTGGATCGGTCACTCTCGTGGGAAAGACGATTACAAAGGATCCGGGAGAGATTACCACTCGAGAAACGTGGATCGGCATGGGGATCAGCTCAAGAGAAGGGATCGAGTTGAAGATAATAGCTTTTCACGGAGTAGGGGCCGTGAGGATGCTCATGCACGTGGAAGCCGTCAAGGTAGTAAGGATGAAAAGAAGACAGCAAATGAGAGACCTGCGAGCGATGAGCGTGAAGTCAGTGCTTCTGATATTTCTTCTAGGCAGCATGAACATAACAGGCAGAAAGTGGGAAGCCAGAAGGATATGGAATTTGAAAGTGGAGAACATAGTTCCTTGAATCCTTCTGAGAGGAACCACAATGATGGGCATAGCGGCCAGATGAGTGAGATGGTATGTATTACTTTAAGTGACTTTATTTTTGTTAGATTCTGCGACTATGCAAGTTATAACATAAAAATTTTAGCTGAATTTTCATGATACAAATGAGTAATAAGATGCTAGGTGTATCTTTGGTGATATCTGATTATCCAAATGACTAGAGAATGAAGTCTTGGTGGTTTCAGTTTTACTGATTTTCAGTATTATCTTGAAGAATCATGGTTGTATTTGACTTCTGAATATTCTTTTGCTTTTTTTTGGTCTCTCTTTTTCTTAGAGGTGAGGGGTATATATATTGCTAAAAAGATGATGGATACTCCGTTGTAAAAGACCTATGCAGACTCTATATCTCTTAATTGCTCTATTATTCTGTTCGAGATGCTTGATTGTGCAGACTCTACATCTTTTAATAGCTACTATTCTGTTCGAGATGCTTGGTTGTCTAAGTTACCTTGTTAATCGTTAGAACCACCACATTCAGATGTAATTGATCTTTGTTTACGAAACAGATACCAGTCTTACTTAGTAGGATAAACGATAAACAGTCTAAATTAAAGGAGAGTTCATTTTCACTATTGTTTTGGCTTCTTCATTTAGGCCATTCAAAGCCTAATCATGAATCTTTCATTGCTCTGCCGCTCAAGGCTCAACCACTTCAGGGACTTTCTATGATATGTCATCAAGTCACATTGAATAAATAGCGTCATACTCAGATGAAAAAAGCATCATGTGCAGTTATCGCAGTTCTCACACTACGACTTCTTTTTATCAGTACCCTTCCCTATATATACATGTGAAAACTAACTATATGTGCATGTTAAATTTGTTTTTACCTCTTAAAAGTGTTGTCAAAATTTATTATTTCAATTAAGCAATTTGTTCACTTGTCATGCCAATTGAGAAGTTATTGGTCTGGGCGATTTCTTACTACTACCAAATCACTGTAGAAAATTCTAGTATGCAGTTGGGTGTTACAGGGCATGTTGGTGACATTTGTGATTTTATTTTATTTTTCTTTGTTACTCCCGACAGTTTATGCTTTTGATAAGCTAATCACTTACTTTCCAGCTGATGACGTAATGATTAGCTGTTCAGGAAAAAAAAAAAATGTTTATTCTGACCTTGAGGTAGATATACATGACGCATGGAGAATAAATCTTATCAGTTTCTGCTAAATCTAATCTTGCTTTTACTGGCTGATCAGTGAGATTGCTGTTTTGGAAGTGTTTGCTCTTTCTTATGTCCTGCTCTACATGTTCTCATTATTCAGTCAATCCAGAACTTTGGATTTCTCTTATGTGACGTCCCTTTTTCTATTCATGAATTTGGAACCTGGACATTGCTCGGGTTCCAACTTCCAATAATATATATTCATTCAGCTGAGATTTGTTAAAGTGGCCCACGGATACAATGATACCAAGCTGCTCTATAGATATTTTAGTTAAATGCTTATGATTTTGGATTCAATGAATTTATCTTCTTTTCTCCTACTTTTTCTCTGCTGTTAGGTGGACTTGAGAGTCAAAACCGAGCAGTCAAATCCCGAGACCAACCGGCAGCTCTCAAGAAAGGATGGAGAAGAAGCTTCCTCAGACGATGAGCACCGTACGAGGTCCAAAAGGGGACGCTCCAAATTTGAGCGCTGGACTAGCCATCAAGAGAAGGATCTCACTACGACCTCGATTTCGCCATCATCTTCTTTTAGGAACACCAACAAAGACTCGGACACACCAAACAGCGGCTTGGCTTCTTTGAAAATTATGGAAAATAATAAGTCCGAGGCCTTGGCCCACGATAAAGGCGCGAGTGCAAAACCTGTGATTGACGATAGCAGACACATGGACACGGTCGAGAAACTGAAGAAAAGGAGTGAACGTTTTAAACTTCCTATGCCGGGCGGAAAAGAAGCTGTGGCTGTTAAGAAAGTGGAGCGTGAGTCTCTGCCTTCTGCACAAACTGAAATCCAACCGGATTTGGAGATCAAGCCTGAACGCCCGGCCCGTAAAAGGAGATGGGCTGGAAATTAAGATTGTAACATGTCAAGACGTGCCCTACGTTTTATGGGGTTAAAAATTGTACTTTTATTTTCTTTTACTATTTTGTTTCTGTGGAAAACTTGAGAGGTGCATACATATATATATATATATATACACCACCCCTTTGTCAAGTAGCATTGCAGTGGCCATTGATGAGGCTCAACTTCTGCTCGTTCTTATTTCCTTTCTAAGGAAATAGATACTTGTATAAGAGATTGATAATCGAGCGAATGTTGTGTGTTGAGAGTGATGGCCGCCTCAGCAGGATCTGTGCTGCTGCTTGTGTTAAAAGCTATTAGTGATATGCCGTCTTCTTTGTACTACTGCACACAGGAACAAACAAAACACGATTTGCGACTTGTTGCTCACTGATTTAGTGTTGTATTCTTGGCTGGTTTTCAAGTACTACGGGGTGCTTTTTGTGATGAAATTTATTCGGATCGCAAACTGCACGTTTCAGTTATGCGCATTATGGAAGTGTATCCATTCAGTTCAAGTTATACTATCTTCAATAAGGATTCTCATAGATTCTGTAGAATTCTGCTATCCTCATTGATATGAATTTGGAAGGAATTCTGCTGATGTGAATTTACCTGAAATAAAAAAATGAATAATTTTTCCATAAAGTGCCAGCCCAATACCTGAAAATTACATAGTCTTCTTTAAAAATCATTGCAGATCAACAACCTAAAAAGTTATTTCTCTCTTCTGAAAGTTCCCAATTTTCTTTCCTCCAAAACCCTTATTTCTCTTGCCTCTTCACTGTGCCTCCTCCAGCCGGATGCTCCGCACCTCCGCGGAGTCGGCCGCCACAAATCCAAGCTGCGTGCTTCCCATCATGTCGTCGTTCCCGATACCGCCGTGATGCTTCTCCCTATGTTTCGATGGCTATGGCGGGGCTTTGGAGCTAACTTCCAATGACTCGACGACATGGTTGATGTTGCAGCGCCGATCACTGCCTTTGCGACTGTCGGGGTTGAGGCCGATGTAACGCCTCGGTTTTTAAAATGTGAATTTGACATTTTTAAGGGGCATTATCAGAATTTGAAAAATAATTGAACAATAAATCAACATTTGAAATTTCGAAAAAAAATATATCTTATAATTGAACCATAAATCAACATTTGAAATTTTGAAAACATATATATCTTAATATTTATCACTACGCGCTCCGATAATATAACCCATAAACAACTTAGTATTATATTTCGTGTGGTGCCCCGTTCGATGAATAAGACCAATTCAGTTATTTATTTTTCTTGAGTGCACTACATCGACCAAGTCTAATAAGTTCATTCAGATTATTTAGATGTCCTCATCTATTTAATCCAATAAATTAAATAATATATGTAGATGCCCTCGTCTACTTTAATTTTTCAAGTTTTGTTATTTCCTTTGTCAAGCAAAAATTGTTAAAAATTTACACTTTTTGTTTTTTGGGTACAGGGACCTTCCGGTTTCTGAATCCACAGGGGAACCGATTAATCCGGAATCGAACCGGGTAGGACCACAAGGGCGGCAAAGCTCTCCCTCAAGAGTTTTAACACTGCATTCCCAGGGCTCGAACACGAGACCACTGGTTAAGTGGAAAGAGACTCAAGCCATCTCATCCAAACGCTCTTTTGTTAAAAAATTTACACTTTTACGCACCTATAATAACATTTTTTTTTTTTATCAATAAAATCTATTGGACAAAAAAAAAAAA
>CACSLK010000984.1:3822849-3880920 GCA_902706635.1 Striga hermonthica
AAAAAAAAAAAAAACAATAACCACGCTTTTCAGCTAATAAAAGACAGAGACATTGGCCTAAAAATCACATTTGGGAGGGGATCAAAGCTCAGAGGTTAAAAAAAATCTGAAGGTGGCGAGCGAGAGAGACAAAGATCTTTGGGGGTTTCTTATTAATAAGGGCGTGTTTGCCTCTCTCTGTTTCTCTCGCCCACCAATGATTTTCCCCTTCTCAATAAACCAAACAACCCCTTTCGTGTGAGCAGACACAACAACAACAACAACTGTTGATGCTGTCTTTCTTTTTCTTTTTCTTTTTCTTTTTTTTTTCCTCCACATTCAATTACAAGAAAGGTGTTTGGTTTTGATCACGAGGCTGTGATGATACTTTAATTAATTCCTCTGAGCTTTGGGGCGAAGAGAAAACCCGGCCCGTATCTTGGCGGGGCGATCCGGATGGCTATCGAGCAACCGGTGAGATTTTTTCTCGCAGCCATGGCGGTGGTTGGATTCTCTTTATGCGCTCTCATTCGCAGATCTGAGCCTCAAAGTATTTCAATGCCATTGAATCCTTATTATTATTTTGTATTATTTTGTTTTAAAATGTTATAAAACACCAACATTTTGAATATTTCGTGAGCGAAAAGTGTCCCTAAATTTGGAGCAGAGAGACTATTGTGAAAAAGTTGTGTAAATTGAGTTTTTTTTTTTTTTTTCATTTTTTATTTTCCTCAACAAAATATTGGTTGAGTCAATCAAACAAAATTTGGCAAGGGTTTTTAGTACGGTTTTCAAAATTGAACCGGTTATCGGATGGGCGTTACTATTCACCTCCCCTCTTATTACTAGTCACCGCCCTCCTTGGACGATTTTGCCCTTCTCATTCGCACAATGTCTAGCAGTTCAGAGGTATTTTTTTCTGTCTGGCCGGAAACGTAGCACGCGCCCGGTGGTCTCCAACCGACCGGACCGGACGGCTTAACAGGCGTCCGGCCGGTTCGACCGGACACACCTATGGTCGTGCGGAAAAGCTGGCCGCACGGACCGGTCTTCGTACTATCAGACCGGCCGTACGACCCACTTGGTGTCCGGCCACTACGGCCGGTTGTAGAGGTTATTAAGGATGCAAAAAGTACGGCAATTCTGAATGGTTTCTTTTTTACTATTTCGAAACACAAAAAACCCGGAAGGCTGAAGATCTTGAAGTGCCATCGAGGCGAACGTTATAGAGGCAAAAACGTAGATATGAATAAAGTTGTTTCTAGACATTCAAAAACGAAAGTGTGTCAGTGCCCTTTTGAGATACAAGTAAAGCGTGTTGCCAGATCGACATACTGGATGATCCACACGAGCCAAGACGAAACGAAGGGATACCATAATCATTCATTTGTTGTGTATCCTGAGGGCCATCGATAGTCGAGCGGCATAAGCCAGTCATAAAAAAAAAAAATTATTCGTGATATGACTGCTGCACATGTGACACTAGCAAATATTTTGGCCGCCGTCCAGGAAAAAAATCCACACGACCATGCTAATCGGCGACATGTATATAACTATAGAGACCGGTTGCGTAAGGAAAGTCTTGAGGGTAGGGACGTTCCTACCCAACTTCTACATTTGGCTAGCAGCAGCAAGTATATAGTTTATAAAAATGTCGATCCGAATATAAATGCGCTGACACACATATTCATGGCTCATCCTGATTCAGTGAGTCTATTCCGGATATATTATTGGTTTGTCGGCATAGATTCGACGTACAAAACCAACATGTATTTTAAATTTACAGATATGTTATTAGTATTAATTTAAATTTGTATTTTGGATTAAATTTTATGTGATTATAATTTTTTTCTTTTGGTCTCATTTTCACAGGTACAAGATGTCGTTGGTCGAGATGATTGGCATGATGTCGTGCAACAATATCTTTCTAATTGCGTATGCCCTCATGAAGGACGAGAAAGAGACCAGTTATGATTGGGTTCTCGACAAGTTGAGACCTCTCATAGGCTATACGGTAAGGATTTATATGAAGTACATGATTAATAATTAGTATATAAAAGTACTTTGTAAAATATGGTAAAAAAATTTGAGCTTTTTTTGGCGTGTCTCACTATTTTTTGCCGCTGCTCAGGTGCATCCTAATGCTGTTGTCAGTGACAGAGAGTTGGGCTTATTGACTCCTATTAAGAGGTATTTTTCCCAATCTGCCCACTTACTCTGCACGTGGCACATCAACAAAGATGTGAAAGACAAAGTGTACAACCTGTTTGGGAAAGATAAAAAATTATCTGAGAGGTTCTTGCTCGGTTGGTGGAAGTCGATTATGGATGCCAGTACGCCGGATGAGTACGACGTTGCCGTAGCTCAATTGAATGCAAAATATGGGAATGGCACAAAAATGGTTCAATATCTCGAGTAGACGTGGCTAGGCCACAACCCTGTTGCAACCCTATTTAATGTGGTTGTCGTTGTTTTAAGCTTTGATCGCGATGGTCGTATGTCCAACCAGTTCAACTGCACAGTATTGCCGCTCGCTGCAGCATCAACGAGTACAGGACCACGCCGTGAGATTTGCATATGTCATCTTGGTAGCTACGAACACTACATTCGGTCAGATTTGACTCTGGATTGTCCATTACCGCTTATTCATAGTATGTGGTTCAGACACCGAACTGCTTCGGTGGAGAATTGGGAGAATCAGTACCAGCCTAGGTTGCAATTATGGTTTGATGCTCAAAATAACCCCTGATGTATGACATATTTTCTTCTATTCGTTGTTCGGTTTTATGTTGTTGGGAACTTTTACAATATTATGTTTTTTCATTATATGCTTTCTTTTTATTCTTGTTTTAAAAAAAAAAGGATGTCGCGAGTAGCGACTTAACCCACAAGGGTCTCTGTTTTCTCGCGAGTGACATTCATCATATTTTCATGTATTATGAGTGATATAGTGTGATATTTAGTCGTGTTTATCTTGGGAATTGTGCACCATTTCGTTTTATTTATTAATCTATGATAGAGGTGTATTTGTCGTTGGTTTTGTAGGAAATATGCCCGAAAAAGCGTTAAAGATGGAATCGGGACGAAAAACAGCAAAAACAAGGTGCAGGCAGGTCACACGACTCGTGTGGTCAGTGACACGAGTCGTATGGGGTGAGAAGAATGGAGAAATGGCCACGGTTTTTTCACACGACTCGTGTGCCTAGTGACACGGGTCGTGTGACCTCACACGACTCGTGTCACCCGGTCACACGAGTCGTGTGGGGTGAGAAGAATGGAGAATTGGCCACGGTTTTTTCACACGACTCGTGTGCCTAGTGACACGGGTCGTGTTACCTCACACGACTCGTGTCACCCGGTCAAACGAGTCGTGTGGGGTGAGAAGAATGGAGAATTGGCCACGGTTTTTTCATACGACTCGTGTGCCTAGTGACACGGGTCGTGTTACCTCACACGACTCGTGTCACCTGGTCAAACGAGTCGTGTGGGGTGAGAAGAATGGAGAATTGGCCACCGTTTTTTCACACGACTCGTGTGCCTAGTGACACGGGTCGTGTGACCTCACACGACCCGTGTGACCCGGTCGTGTGAGGGGTCGTGTGGACCTAGAAGTTTGTCGAAAATTGAAGAAAAGTCACACGGCTCGTGTGGCTAGTGACACGAGTTGTGTGATGCGCAGACAGTCCAGCGGGAAATAAGAAACCTACGCGATTTTGTCCTTTTTTCGAGGAGGTCAAGATTGAAGATCCGGGAACTAACGGCGGCAATAGTTCTTCTTCATTGAACTCATGGAAATATTTTGTAAACAGTAAGTCACACATTATTTTTATGGAATATTTGAGTTCGAATGTAGTCTAATAAAAATAAATAACGCACATCAATCTGCATAATGTTTTACAGGAAAAAAAAAAAAAAAAAAAACATCATGTCACACATTTATTTGGAATTGGCGTAATCCAACCTAAGCTTAGCCAATTCGTCTGATAACTGCGCCGCCTGCAGAGGATCATGAGCTGTTAAACCCTGCAAAGTCCTCGAGGTAAGGTTGAAAGCACGGTCCATCCACTACAAAACAAAAAAAATGAAGAATAAAAATATATGCTCATTATTTATTAAAATAAAATTTATTATAATCAAACATTATTTATTAAAAGTTTGCGAACGTCTTACATAGTCGGTGTTCCCACGCGTAGGGACCTCTCTCTCGTCAGACAGATTCTCACCTAAGACAGTAGGATGGGAAACCCGACGGTACCACAACAAGTACTCCAGATCCGCCTCCCCTCGATCATCTGTGGCGACCCTACACATGCTGGTGTTGACAGTCTGCGACATCGGGAACTGGTTCCACATATTTACTGCGCCGACATCAGGATGCTCAACTTTGTAGAGCCTCGACTGCCAAGCACGGTAATTATAAGTATTGGATCAAACATTTTTTTTCATGATTATAAATTGTTAGTTAATCATTCATGATTATAAAATTCTACTTAATCATGTATAAAATTCTAATTAATCATCTATACTACCTGCCAAGCACGGTTTACAGCGGTCGGCGTCTGTATAGGGGGAGGGATGGTTTGGACATACCCCAACTGCCGCAGAAACCGTACAGGATAGTATGGCTCGACAATATCGCGGTACCAAATCAGTCCACAATAAAGAATCCTCTGCTTTATCTCATCTGGCCATGAGCTGTTGTATGGCGTCCATTGCACCTGTTCACAATGGCATAAAAGCATTTATAAGAATATTTATATTATTTTAAATAACAAGTAACTAAATAAAATAACTTAACGTACACTAGAGGCGGTGAGTATGTCCAGCTTCCGACGGATAGACATGAGACGGTCCTCTGACCTATGACCCGCCCCTGCGTTCCACATCCGAGCTCGTGCAGACTCGTTAGGTCCGAGGGGTAAACGCCCCTCCTGGAGTCGAAAATCAGGGAAATACTCGTAAATCCAAGACTGCAGAAGAGTCAAGCAGCCGGAAAGTTGTTTGGAGTCCCCTCTACTGGCAATACCTACTATCGGTATAAATATGCCAGCATAGCCGACCCCCATGAGTAACCTCCAATGGCATCCAAGCCGTCGAGCACCTCATGTAGGAGCTTCGGACTAACTCTACTACCACTCTTGTCTACGAACAACGTGGTAGCCAGCAGCACCCAAATCCAAGCACCAGCCTCATCTGAAGCCAACTTATTTTTACCCCTGAATATCTTCCCAACAGAGGCTTCGGCCACCGAACCACGCTGCCACAACGAAGCAATTAGGTCAGGCTTCGTGACCGAAAGTATCTTCATGCAGTAAGCCTGGCATGCCTCTGAATTTGGGTCCTCAACGACCACAGATCCCTCAACATGAATGTCCAAAATGGGTCGGACATCGTGCAACATAATGCTCATCTCACCAAAAGGCAGGTGAAACGAGTTAATATCAGGCTGCCATCGCTCCACAAATGCAGTAATCAGTGGAGTGTCCAAGTGGGCGTGCATGGAGTCTACCAGATGTGACAGTCCGGTCTGTCTAATCAGATCAAGTGCCTCGGCAGACATTTCACCTCGCCAAGCTTTCAGATTTTCCACAGCTCGCTGTCTGTTCTGGCATTTCAGTAAGTCTCGCATCTGCCCATTCCACATTCGGGAGGCTACGTGCCCTAGAAAGCTAGGGATCACACTCCCATCCATGGGCCCACCGGGGACTGGACCTCTAACGATCCAGTCTGCCCCATCATCAGTCCTAGATCGTTTGCTAGTACCTACATTAGAATAGAACAGACAAATATATAAATACATAATTGAAATAATGTCACTAACAGTACTGATAATTTGTTGCGATTAAGTCGAAATATTAATGTCAAACGAAATAAAAATACTTAAATTATTTACCTGAGGATGCAGTGCTAGCAAAACTCCCACCAGCCTGTCGTGGAATAGCAGGCCGAACAGGAGCCGTAGGCTGTGCAAGAGACGCATGCTGTGCAGAAGGTGTATGCTGAGCAGGAGGTGTATGATGCTGTGGAAGTCCAGGAGAAGAAATATCGTACGCATCGTCATATGATGCGGACTCGTCAGAAGACTGCCCCGTCTGGGCTACCGACTCATCAGCATAATATACCTGCTGACCGTGCGGTGCTGGTGCACGGGGTATCGAACTGCATGCCTGGCCAGCATAATAATATCTCTGCTGATCATGATCGTACAGTAATAGTCCGGGGACGGGGACTCTGGAACTGCCTGCCTGGCCATACCCTTGCTGACCAATCGGTACGGCTGGTGCGTGGAGTCTCGAACTGTCGGACTGGCCAATTTGACCAGTTTGTAACATCCGAGCCTCTTTGATCGCCTCCTCCCGAGTGCGGCGACCGGACGCATTTATACCCCGACTTATAACGTGTCGGGTTCCAGAACCGTGAATAATATTGTCGGACGGGTCGTCACGGTCAGCTTGTTAAGGTATACGAATACCCTAAATGAACAATTTAAAGTAATAATTAGTAAATGAACCAGTTTATTTTATATTTATGTATCTTTTATATTATAATTATTATTAATTAAATGCTAATATTTTAATTTTATAATATTCAAATAAATATATTATAATATTTTTTACTTTATTAATGTCATTTTTTTCTTTTATATTATAATTATTATTATATTTATTATTATGCTAATATTTTTAGTTTTTAATATTCAAATAAATATATTATAATATTTTTTTCTTTATCAATGTAATATTTTTTTCTTTTATTTCATAAATATTATTATTATAATTATTTTTTACGTTTTTTAATTATTTTTATATTATAATATTTATTAATATTTATTAGAATAATTATTTTTATTATCTAATTATAATAGAATTTAAAAAAAAAAAAAGAAAAGTCCGGCCGGTTCGTGACCGGCCGGAGGGGCCGGTTCATTCACCGTACGACCAGCCCCCGAAGACGGACAGAGAGCCGATCGTGCAGCCTGGTCTGGCCGCACGTTTCACTTGGCGACCGGTAAAGGAGACCGGTCGCCCCGCGGGCCGTACGAAAATGGGTGCCGCACGGCCCGCCCCGCGTCCGGTCCGACCGGCCAGACGCGGGTCCAAAATTTTAAAAATAAATTTTTAAAATTATTTAAATTGTAAAAAAAAATTACCTTCTTAGCGAAGAACGCTTTGCCGAGACCGTAGGATTTTTTTGACATTTTTTCAGAATTTTTTTTATGCTCGTATGGCTCAATTAAGATTCAGTTTTAGAGAAATAGATAGATTAGAGAGAGAGTATAGAGAAATGGAGTAAAGGGTATTTTCGTAATTGGGGGGCGGTGACTAGTAATAGGGGGCGGTAAATAGCAATCCACTTATCGGATTGGTGAAACTATTGGATTACTGGTCGGATCACTGATCGTTTAATTAATATATATATATTTTTTATTTATTTTATATGTATAATATATTATTATTATTATTATTATTATTATTATATATATATATATTATCATCTATGCTATGTTTGGTAAACTAGCTGATAACTATTAAGCTAGCTTATAGCTTATCAGAAATTTTCGAGCTTATAGCTGAAAACTAGCTTATATGATAAAAGTGTTTGGTAAAATTAGCTGATAAGCTAGCTAAAATATAAATTTCAACGAGCTATTTTAAAAAGCTACCTAAAGAAGCTTTTCAAATAAGTTCGAACTTTTTAAATAAACTCTTCATACCAAACAGAGTATATAACTATATAAATATAACAGATTTACCATTTTTTTAAAAATAGCAACTAAATTTTGGTCAAAACCTCTTTCTTCATTAATTGTATTCTATTAATAGTAACTTTGTTGTCTTCTTTTTTTTTTTCCCACGTTCAGCTTTAATTAAGGTGAGCTGTTAATGCAATCCACATATTTACATTGCATGCCCACCTATTGTGGGAAAAATTCGGTAATTATTTTTGTAAAAGAATCCCAAAAAAAAAGCTGAATTAAGGAGCGGAATTTTTGGTAATAATTTTGCTCAAATTTCAAATTAATGAGTGGATTTTTTTGTTGATAATTCAAAGAAACAATATTCCTTATATGAAGGGAGTTTTTCTTTCACAATATACATTATTTAAAATATCAAATGTTATAAATTTCAAATTAAATCAAAGTGATATGGAATTTCGATTTTCTTTCAACTCCTTTCAAAGATAGATTTTTTCAATTTTTAAAAACTCATTTTTTGTTTAAAAATATTAATCCTTAATATTCCTCTAAATATTCTGCATACCAAATAGAAAATTACACCGTACGCGCATTTATAAATACGCATTCTCAAATATCAAAAACAACATCAATCGACAATGAAAATCCCCTTCGGGCTGATTAACGATATTCGAAGAAACAAGAGATGTCCGCTAAAACTTCGTGTGGTTTCAATGAATGAGCGTGAGTCACCCAATCTTCAACACAACATCTTGAAAATCCTTTTTCAAGATAGGGAGGTATTTTTCTATTTAATTTTTATTTATTACTATTTCAACTACATACACTATCTTGTTGTTTAATCATTAAATTCGTATATTTGTAGGGGACATAAATTAATGTTGTGGTATGCAATGTTTATATTTCGAGGATGGGAAAAGACATACAGGAAGACAATGTCTATTGTATCTGTTATTATGAATTGGATAGTAACTTCAGTGATTATATGTCAACCACGACTCAATTCAGATTGATTTTGCATGGACGCACTCAATCGTACAATCAAGCACCTCATTCCAATGACCCAACTATGGAATCGGTAAAAATCTTGGAATGGCAAGGCAAAGATACATGATTATCATCATTAGGCAATAATATGGACGAATGTTATCAATCTTCAATAAGAATTTATTTTTTCCTATTCACTAATAGTTTTATTTTAGTATTATATTTCATGGTTTGAGAACTTGGGATGATTGAATAAAACATGTTATTTGCTCTTGAATAAATTTTGTTGTTGGTTCATGCATGCTATTACGTATTTTATTTAACGTTGTTTATTCATTCTTTCTTTATTATTTAACTCAATTAATAACATCATCATATAGACTAATACATTCATACATTCAAAAAGTAAATATAACAAAATTAACCGATTTTTATGTTGGGTATTTAGTGTAAAATTACACGGGAATCCTACGAACTGATATGTATTTTTCAGTTCTTACAAATAATCTAAAAATAGAAAATTACAATCGAGCTGAAAAAATAAATTACAACTGAAAAACGGAAAGATTTTAACCGAGGCGAGTAAAACTCTTTCCGCAAGAAGACTACGCCCCGCGTGTCTGCCAAACGTCTCTAAATCTGTAGCACACCAGAATTATGAGCTCCGGCGAACTGGAACGGAATCGAGAATTGAGCACTTAAAAATAAAAGGAATATCATAAAACGAATAAAAATATCACTTGTTTCTTCTCTTCTCATATTTGGACATAAATCTATCTTTTATTTCCTTTCTTCTTTCCTCTCTTTCCTTTCTTTTCCTCTATTTGGTCTTTCTTTTTTCCTGCTGAAAGAATGCCTATTTATAGGCTGAAGAGAGGAATCAATCTGATCAAGTGGAGACAACTGTATTTACGCGTTTCTTTAGTTGGGAGTATGGGAGCAGATCAATTCACATGGTTGGGAAAATTCAGATGCCAAATTGTGCAATTGACCACATGGATGGGTCCCACTTAAAAATTAAAATTATTTTCACTCAATTATTACAATCCCCCACATGAGTGGAAATAAATGTATACAGACTATTGTGCTCAATCCTCACAAAACTCTATTGCATCAGAAAAGGTAGCTTTTGGCTTTGAACATTTCTTAGTAAACATCATCGGATGTACTGGTGGCCTAGTGGACTTAATGCCTTGAATTATTCCTCCATAGTGTACACCGAGACAATGAAATTCACACAATAGAGTCTTAACTCCATTCCGTTCTATCGTTGTGTCCGTTTTGGCCATGGACAACACAATGAATTCATAAGTGGTTACAATTGAAGCGACCCACACTTCACACTTATATAGGTGACCTCCCTATCAAGAGTATCCTGTCTTACTCTATCTTTACATGGTTAAGGATTCATTAAAAGTCCATATGACTTACCCTTACCACAATCAACAGGTTATCTGGCACTTGGAGTGCTCTAGGGAATAGCTTTGGACATATATATGTTCCAAGTGCTCAACCAAATTTTCATAGCTTAGTTTTCCCTTTGAAGCAAGTTCGTGGGATCTCCACTAAACATGGTAGGGTTACCACTATGATCATTCTTTACATTGTGGATTTTTAAGCCCATTCCCTCTAGCAAAACTGCCAATTGATCTCTATTCAATCCTTTCGTCAAAGGATCAGCCAAATTTTCCTTAGACTTCACATAGTCAATGGAAATAATACCATTTGTGATCAATTGACGTACGGTATTATGTCTACGACGAATATGTATAGACTTACCATTATACAAATTGCTTTGCGCCCTACCTATAGCAGCTTGGCTATCACAATGAATCATCACAGGCGGCAAAGTCTTATCCTAACATGGAATATCGAATAAAAAATTTCTAAGCCACTCGGCTTCTTCACCAGCTTTATCCAAAGCGATGAACTCCGATTCCATCGTTGATCGAGCTATACACGTTTGTTTTGTGGATTTCCACGAAACTGCACCTCCTCCAATACAGAAAACATATCCGCTAGTGGAGCGAGAATCTCTCGAATCTGATATCCAGCTTGCGTCACAGTACCCTTCAAGTACGGCTGGATATCTCGAGTATTTTAGCCCGTATTCAAGGGTGTACCTCAAGTACTTAAGTACCCTTTTCAAAGCATTCCAGTGCTCATGACTTGGATTGCTTGTAAATCTGCTCAACTTATTCACCGGATAGGCCAAGTCTGGTCGTGTACAATTCGTCAAGTACATCAGACTCCCTATTATCCATGAATATTCCAACTGAGCCACTGGTTGACCTTTGTTGACTTCCAGATTTATACTGAGATCAAGGGGTGTCTTACACCTAGACTGTGCACCGTCATAGGCATCAACTTTCTTGAGCACTTTCTCTACATAATGAGATTGTGACAAGACAATTCCATCTTGGGTTCTGATAATCCTTATTTCCAAGAATAACATCAGTCAAACCCATATCTTTCATGTCGAAATTTCTTTTCAACATTCTTTTTGTATCCATGATCACTTCATGGCTACTCCCCATGATCAACATATCGTCTACAGATAGACATACAATCACAAATGTATTTGATGTACTCTTGACATAAACACATTTGTCACATTCGTTGATATTGAAATCATTTGTCAACATTACGTCATCAAATTTCAAATGCCATTGTTTTGGAGATTGTTTCAGTCTGTATAAGGATTTCATCAATCTACACACCTTTCTCTCTTGTCCAGGTGCAACAAACCCTTCAGGTTGTTCCATGTATATTTCTTCTTCCAATTCACCATTCAAAAATGCCGTTTTGACATACATTTGGTGAATCTCAAGATTGTGCAAAGCAGCAATCGAGAGAAGTACTCTTACCGACGCTAAATGCGTAACAGGTGAATAGGTATCAAAGAAATCATACCCTTCCTTTTGTTTAAAGCCTTTGACCACCAATCGTGCTTTAAACTTATCAATCGATCCATCAGCTTTATATTTCCTCTTGAGGATCCACTTGCATCCTAAAGGTTTACAACCATCAGGGAGATCAATCAACTCCCAAGTATGATTTTGCATAATGGACTCGATTTTGCTATTTATAGCTTCTTCCCAGAGTGGTCCATCCGGGTTGGACAGAGCTTCCTTAAGGGAACTCGGTTCATCGACCAACATGTACGTAATAAAATCAGGTCCAAATGTTTTAGCCGCTTTTACCCTTTTACTACGTCTCGGTTCTTCATTAGTACCCTCTGGTACAGAACCACTAGCAGTTTCATACGTTCTTTTATTAGAACTAGATTCTGCCCTTTCCTTCATAGGAAAAACATTCTCAAAGAATATAGCATTCTTTGACTCAATCGTGGTACCAACAGATACCTCTGGATTTTTTGATTTATGAACCAAAAATCTATATGTTGTACTATTGTACGCATATCCAATAAATACACAATCGACCGTCTTTGGCCCGATTCTCATTTGTTTTGGTTCAGGTACTGAAACCTTAGCCAAACACCCCCACACTTTCAGGTATTTATAAGACGACTTACGATTTTTCCACATTTCGTAAGGAGTCTCATCTTTCCCTTTAGGTGATATTTTATTCAGGATATGATTTGCTATCAAAACAGCTTTCCCCCACATGTTATGTGGTAATTCTGAGTTAATCAACATGGCATTCATCATTTCTTTTAAAGTTCGAATTTTGCGTTCAGCAACACCGTTCGATTGTGGAGAATAAAGGGGCTGCCGTTTGATGAATTATGCCATATTCAGAACATATTTGTTCAAAAGGAGCTACATACTCCCCAGCCCTATCACTTCGGATTATTTTAATCCTTTTGCCGAGTTGATTTTCAACTTCGGTCTTATATATCTTAAACGCTTCCACAGCCTCATCTTTGCTTCTTAACAAATATAAGTAGCAAAATCTTATGCAATCATCGATAAAAGTTATAAAATACTTTTTACCGGTTCTTGTTTGCACACTTTTCATATCACATACATCAGTATGGATCAAGCCCAATGGTTCAGTACTCCTTTCCACCGAATGAAAAGGCAACTTAGCCATTTTTGCTTCAATACAAATTTCACATTTTGTATTTGTTTCAACTTTAGAATTAGGAATTAATTCTAATTTCATCAACCGTTTAATTGCATTTAGATTTACATGTCCCAATATAATATGCCATATATCAGAACACTCAACGGTATAAATAGGCTTTTTATTATCAACGGTTACACGACACACGACCATTACATTCATTTTGAAAAATCCCTTGTCGAGATACCCACGACCAAGGAATATTACATACTTGCTAAAAATAAACTTCTTAGCTTCAAAAACTAGCCTAAATCCATGCTCAACAAGAAGTGATCTGGAGACCAAATTCTTGCAGATGTCCGGGACATGCAGAACATCCTTCAGCTTCAACTCCTTTCCAGAAGTGAGCTTCAGCACTACCGTGCCCACTCCAGCCACATCAGACGTGGAAGAGTTTCCCATGTGAAGTTACCGACCCGTAGCAGAAGTGTATTCAGAGAACACCTCCTTGTCGGAACACACATGACGATTGGCACCAGTATCGATGTACCACTCTCTTGGGTTATCAACCAAATTGACTTCAAACACCATAGCCGACATATCAAAGTCGGTCAATTCACCCGGCACAGGGCCGTGTTCAGCAACAAAGGCACTCGGTTGCCCTTTATTTGGCCCAAATTTCTTTGGCCTCTTGCAGTCTTTTGCCATATGGTTTGGCTTTCCACAGTTGTAACAAGTTCCAGTAAATTTCCAAACCTTGACGGGCTGCTTCCCTTTGTTAAGGGACTTCCTTTTTCTCGAATTGCCTTGCTCCAGCAAGTTCACACGAGCCTCCATTATCGGGATTTTGCCCGACGAATTACGGTTGTCCTCCTCAATACGAAGACAAACAACCAGGTCTTCAAGACTCATCTCCTTTCTCTTGTGTTTGAGATAGTTCTTAAAGTCCTTCCAGCCTGGCGGCAGCTTCTCGATCACAGCCGCTACTTGGAATGATTCACTCAAAATCATCCCTTCAGAATGGATATCGTGCAAGATCAGCTGGAACTCTTGCACTTGTGACACGACAGTCTTCGTGTCAACCATCTTGAAGTGAAGATATTTGCCGACGACGAATTTCTTCGCCCCGGCATCCTCCGTCTTGTACTTCTTCTCCAAGGCAGCCCAAAGTTCCTTGGCAGAACCAACAGAGTTGTACACATTGTACAACTCGTTACTAAGCCCGTTCATGACATAGTTACAGCAAAGGTAGTCACCTTGCCCCCAAGCATCGTACGCGGAGTGTAGTTCTGCATTGGTCTCATTCTAAAAAATGACCGGAGGGTCGTCTTTCAGGTATTTCACCAAACCCAAAGTGGTCTGGTAAAAATGCATCTTCTGTTGCCATGTCTTAAAGTCAAGCCCGTTGAATTTTTCGGGCTTTTCAGCTGTAGGAACATGGACCGCAGGTACATGATTGATCCGATGCTGAGAGCTGGAACCTGGTCCGGTGGATGCCATCAGTTCAGTAGGATGACTGTTATTCTTCTTGCGATTGTTGGGTATTTGGTGTAAAATTACATGGGAATCCTACGAACTGATATGTAATTTTCAGTTCTTACAAATAATCTAAAAATAGAAAATTACAATCGAGCTGAAAAAATAAATTACAACTGAAAAACGAAAAGATTTTAGCCGAGGCGAGTAAAGCTCTTTCCGCAAGAAGAATACGCCCCGTGTGCCTGCTAACGGTTCAGGTGTAACTTCCCCAAAGATACAACGGCAAACATCTCTAAATCTGTAGCACACCAGAATTACGAGCTCCGGCGAACTGAAACGGAATCGAGAATTGAGCACTTAAAAATAAAAGGAATATCATAACACAAATAAAAATATCACTTGTTTCTTCTCTTTTGATATTTTTATATCCGATATTTGGATATAAATCTATCTTTTATTTCCTTTCTCCTTTCCTCTCTTTCCTTTCTTTTCCTCTATTTGGTCTTTCTTTTTTCCTGCTGAAAGAATGCCTATTTATAGGCTGAAGAGAGGAATCAATCTGATCAAGTGGAGACAACTGTATTTACGCGTTTCTTTAGTTGGCAGTATGGGAGCAGATCAATTCACATGGTTGGGAAAATTCAGATGCCAATTTGTGCAATTGACCACATAGGTGGGTCCCACTTAAAAATTAAAATTATTTTCACTCAATTATTAAATTTTATGTAAAATTATTATACATATTCGACATTTTGTTTTTGTTTTCTTATCCCCATTTGACACTGAAATTTATATATATATTGATTAATTTAAAAAGAAATATATAAATTATATTTTATAATATAAAAATAAAAACAAAGCACTTTCAAAAAAAGTGAATATTCGAAAGAAATTGATTTTCTTATCCCATTTAGGCAATCAGATTTAGAAATATTGTCCATCTTCAAGAATCCTATTTCAATATAATACTTTCAGATTTTAGAACTTAGTGGGTGATTAGTAAAACAAGTTGTTTGTTTTGTTGTTAGATTTTCTGGTTTGTAATCTATAAACTATTAAAATTCTTCATAAATATTATTTTTTTCATAAAAATATAAGAATGTGCGTAATCAATTATGTCATTAATTTGCAGGAAAAAAGTACACATAACACGTGCTTATATAAATTTTAAAAAATAAAAGTAAAAAGAGTTTGTTACAGACGAAACTCTTTAGAGCTTATCCATTTCAAAGAGAATAGATTAATTTTACATGATATATAAAATTTAAGAATTCAAAGTAAAACAGAGTTGTTAATGACCAAACTCTTTAAAGTTTATCCATTTCAAAGAGAATAAATCTATTCTTTAATCGTATTAATGCAATTTTAAATTATATCTTTGTTAAATTTTAAAGATCACGTGTGATAAGACAATTTCACATGATACAAAACTCATTTTTTATGATAATAAATAATTTATTTAATATATTCATATCAGTAAAAGTTGAAAACACGGTAACATATATAATATAGTTGTAATTACCTAACATAGACATCTTAACACGTTTTTTTATTATTATTCTTAAAATCACTACATAATCAGAGTTATAATTTGACATGAAATCTACTTGGAAAGAATTCCAATAACTTTTGATTCAAAATTAAACATATTTTAAAATTAACTGTGATATTTATAAAACAAGAATGATATTGTTTCCTTTTGATGGGACTCTTTTTCTTCGATTACATAATTTACATACTCTTATAAATATGTATGTAAAGTTCATTCTCATGTTCATAGACAAAAAATACCATCAGCTTTACAAAATCATTCTTTCGCATTTCGAAACAAAACTATGGACCGACCAACCATTTGGGCCAATTAGCATTGTAACTAGGACCACAAGGCCTATGTGAATGACAAAATTACGCCACGTACTAGTCCAAGTGACTTTTATATATATATATATATATATATATATATATATATATGTATATATATATATACGACAGTTAAAAACGTTATTTGCAAATATACCACAATTGAGAATCTTATTTGTATTTCAACAAAGCTGACCAAATTATGATTCTTCAATTTTTAATTTTGGTTGATTGCTTTTACTATTGTTAGTGGCGTGTTTAAAGTAACGTTATGTGAAGTCAATAACTAAATTCAATCAATTACATCTTCTTTCTCTTTCCTCTCACTTTCATTTTTTTCTTCTTCCCTTGATTTCTTCCCCCTTTCTTTTTTCTCCAGATCTCTCCCTTCATCTAAATTTATAGGGCTCCATGGAAAAGTGCAGAGTCCGGCGGCTTTAGTTGAGGGCTAGGGTACTCGGTCTCTCTCCAAAATTGATCTCAATCGATTGTCTTGCTCATACACCAATGTAAATACAATATATACGGGATATCAACAACAAATATACTTATGAATTTTGAACATACTTTTGCAAGCAAATGACAATGAACAAGATCACGTATATTTTCGATATATAAAACATAGATAAACGTGTTTTTAGTTGTACATATACATAAAAGATACATAAATTATACACTCGAGTTTCTCGTAATTCAAGCCGGCGGTAGATCGGGACACATATATATATAAAATACACATAAAATATACACTCGAGTTTCTCGTAATTCAAGCTGGCGGCAGATCGGGACACACATGTACATAAAAGATACATAAAATATACACTCGAGTTTCTCGACCAACGATAGATCGGGACATCAACGACATTTGAGGAGAGTGGTTTAAATTTTCAGATTTTTTAGGATACTTCAGCATCTCCTGATCGTACATATTAATGGCCATGGAATACAATATATTTTTTATTTAATCATGCATTCCCGTCGGTTACGGAATCTTGTTATGGGCAAGTAATTATTTTTATCCGTTTCTCAAAATATTGTACAAATATAAATAAATTGTTTAAGTTAAGTATAAGTACAATTAAGTTCTCTATTACTTATATATGCAAATAAGTGTAAAACACTAATGCATACGTGCAAATTTCCCTATGTTAATTGTTTAAATTATCATGATGTACGTGCGAAAGTTTGATTCTGCATACCGAAACTATCTTGAAATTGTTCTTCATGATGAAAAGGTTATCTCAATTTTATTTTTTTATTTTATATAATTATACTTTGTTATTTAACTTTTCCAATTGCTAATTAGATTAAGTGATTTTTTTTTCATTGTGTACAGGAGGACCGCATTACCGCTTGGGTTAGATCTATGCAAATAGCATGGTTAAAAAAAAGAACTATGTTGAAGGTAATGTCATTGGCATTAGAAATTATCAGGTCGACAGTAATGTGGGTGACTACTATCCGACTTCACATGAGTTCAAGCTCATATTTCATGGAAGCACCGAGTTCATAAATATCAGAGGAGATATTCCTATTCATAGATTTAAATTTAAGGATTTTACGGAACTTCAACAAATCGACCAGATCGATTACTTAAATCTATTTGGTAAGCAAGTTCATTTTATTTATTACTTTTTTTATAAGGATTATGTATATATATATATGTAAATAATTATAAGTAAATTTCTATTGAAGTGTGTTAATTGTATATTATATTTGTTAATTAATATTATTACGTGTTTCTTAAGTTATAAATATTTAAAAATTTGTGATATAAATATACATTAATTAAAAATTATACATACAGATGTCATTGGAGTTGTAATTGATGTTACAAGTGTTCAAGAAAAACATGTGAAAAAGGGTGATACACAAATGGTGGCATTCATTCTCATAGATTTGAAGTAAGTATTTGATATTTTTTTATGGAAATGTAAATATACATTTAAATATATAAAATACCACATTACGTACATTATAAATATGTGCATTAATTCAAATTATATAATTTTACACGTACATGTTTTTATATTTGCAGTGAAAACTTGATTAACTGCACTGTCTGGGGAGAGTATGTAGACGAGCTTTTGTCTTTCTAGAGTCAATACGAACAAACTTGTCAGCCTTGGGTTCTAATATTGCAATTTGCACGTTCAAAAGAGTACTCACGTGCGTACCAATCTTCAGAATAATTATTTATTCTAATGTTTAGTGTTGTTTTTGGATAATTTGTTTGTTCAATTCGATTTAAATTATAGGTAGAGTCCAAGTAACAACCTCCATGAATGCAACCAAGCTAATTGCACATGACTCGATGTCGGAGATCGTTGACTTTTGGAAAAGGTCCTTTTTTACTTTTATTTTATATATTTTGTATTCATTCTTGTATTTTTCTTAAATATTTTACTTATTTATTTTAGGTAAACTGGAAGTACTTTGTTACACTGGAAGTACTTTGGTGGACATAAAGTACAATTCCAAGTCTAAAACAGTTGTTAAAACTAAGATAGATAATTTGGATTCTGGTGACATTGATGTTTCATCAGTTGGTGCTCTTTTTGAAATTAAGGAGGTATTGGTTTTTATTATAATATATATATATATATATAATAAATTATTTTATATGTCATTGACGATTAAGATTATTTATAACAATACATCTTTTATTTTTCTTGAAGGCCACGAGCATTTGGATTTGTGCACGGATTGTTCTATGCGTGGCATCGAGTGGAATTGCAGCGCTTTTATTGCCCGGTGGAAGAACTTCACATTCTCGATTTCGTATACCGTTGAGTACTCATTAAAATTCGTCGTGGGATATCAATCAGGCAAGTCCTCTTGCGGAACTGATAATTCGTTGCTCTCTAAGCATATGGGATGAGGCGCCGATGATGCACAAAAATTGCTTTGAAGCAGTTCAAATATCACTGCAGGTTGTAATGGGCGCAGTTGACCCTTTGAATAGTAGCAAGCCCTTCAGAGGCAAGCCAGTTGTCTTTGGTGGAGACTTTAGACAGATACTTCCAGTCATTCCAAAGGGGAGCCGTCAGGACATTGTCAATGCAACTATTAATGCATCCAGCATTTGGACGGACTGTACTGCGCTCCGGCTTACGAAAAACATGCGTCTTCGGAGCATTTCTGATTCAGAGGAGCGTGACGAGGTGGCTGCATTTGCCGATTGGATTGCGAGTATTGGAGATGGTACTATAGGAGGATCAAATGATGGTTTTGACCGCCATTGAAATTCCAGATGATATAAGATTGGATCCCTCAGATGATCAAATTGTTACGATTGTAGAAAGTACCTATCCAATGTTCAAAAACGCAACTGACGATCCGAGTTATTTGAAGGATAGGGAAATATTAGCTCCCACATTGGAGGTTGTTGAGTCCATCAACCAATACATGTCCGACTTGAATTCTTTTGAAGGTCGTACGTATTTGAGCTCAGACAGTACTTCTAAATCGGATTCTGGAAATGATTTCTTGGCAGATCTCCGCACGCCAGAATTCTTGAATAGCATCAAATATTCTAGTTGTCCCAACCATGAGTTGCACCTGAAGATAGGAACTCCAGTAATGTTGTTGCGCAATATGGACCATTCTATGGGAATGTGCAATGATACTCGATTGGTTGTGACTAAACTCTCTACTTATGTTCCCGAATGCAAGATATTGACAGGAAATCACGCTGAAGAGAAGGTCTTGATTCCTAGGATGAATATCACTCCATCCTATAACACCCCGCTTTCTTACTAGTATCAGAGTCATTTTTTTGCAAAATCTTTTCTACTAAAACTGATAAATTTGCGAAATCAAAACTCGGGATGCTACTGAAAACTTATTTGTACTAGAAGTTTGTTTTCTTTAAACTGGGCCTAACAAATTGGGTTAGACATAAATAACTACAGAACATCAAACATGGGACTCAAGTCCCACTAAAGACTGAGTTAAACTGATATACTGAAATACTAACATACAAGTTCGATAACTAGAATTGAAAAGCAAGCGGAAGAAACTAAACGTGGTGAAAATAATTATACAGACTGAAATGTATAAATATCCCACGAGATTGGCAAACCATGTCGATTCCACGACCACAAATACCGCAGCTGATCTCACGCCTGCCTGCCTGCTTGCTCTGTCATCTGAAAAACATAATAAATAATAAAGGGGTGAGAGCATTAAATCACCATGCTCAGTGGGAACCCATACTAAAGCAAACAACAATGATAATAACAATATCATGATCGACAACATATATAATCTGAACTAAAACTGTATTGAAACTGAAACTGTAACTGTAATCTCCCGACATATCTGGGCCGGTAACCATATGCACACTCTAGTGGAATATTAAGGCAAACTGGGGCTACCACCAGAACTTAGGATGGAATATTAAGGCGAACTGGGGCCACCACCCTAAGCGGATACTGTAAATACATACCTCAAACATGATATGTGTAATTATACTCAATGTAATTCCCAGGTTGGGTCCCCACATGTACTGCTCGAACTGAAATGTAAGTGCTGAACTGGACTGCTAATTGCTCAAACTGTAAAAATATATAAATAAACAATTACTAAGTACTATGCTCATATATACTCAAATAAATACTATGATGCTCGGTTCTAACTGCTAACCTATCAGGACTAAATGAAACGCCTTAAGGGTTCGACATTATCTATACTAAGTCTGGAAATAACTGATATGGCTAAACCGAACTGACTCGTCTTGAAAAAATGTTTAAGATTCTGGAACAAACTTGAACCGGAAGATACAAGTCAAAAGACACTTGAACCACCGATTTAAACCGGCCGGTTTGCTGGTTTGGACGGACCTTCAGCTTGCTGTGGCCGGGCGGTCGACCACTGACTTGGGCTAACCGGGCTAGGTCCCTCGCAAAGTCTGCTGATGCCCTGGCGCGGTCGCGTGCACGAGCTGGGCGCGGCTTGGGCGCGACTGGCGCCGGCAGGGCTAAACTGATGCCGGCCAGATGGTGTTGCGCACGGCTAGTGGCGACTGACCACTGGGCGCGACAGGTGCTGGCCTGTGCGCGGCTGTCATCCATCGGGTGTTGCTGGCACGACGCCACACTGGCATCGGTACTGGCGCGTTTGGGCACTGTCGGGCGCTGATGTGCACCACGGACAGGCGGCTAGGTATGCTGGCGTGTTTCTGGGCATGCTGGCGTGCTCCTGGACTCATCGGCGTGCGACTAGGCATTGTCGGGTCAATGGGCATACGAGCTTGCGGCGAGACGGGCTAAGCGCTGTTAAGCGCTGCGTGTACTCGCTAGGCGCTATTGGTTGTGCGCTGCTGTGCATGGTTGGCATGCGCTATGCACATCTACGCATGCAGACTGTTTGCGCGTTGCCGAGTGCTGTCGGCATGCGCTACGCACGTCGCGCAATTGGGCGTCCGCTGACTGGCGTCTGAGTGGCCACTGTCGGGCGCGCTGCGCATGCTATGTGCGGGCAGGGCACCACGACTGGCGCCTTGCCGGCCATCCGGTGACTAATTCCAGCGACATCAACTCAACTTAGCTATACATGATATAATAAACTTGAAAATGAATAAAATGCTCGGGAGGCTCCGACTAGAAATTGAAATGGTTCGGTAGGGCCTATATGGCGCCTACAAACCAAACCTCCCAATGAATGGACTCAATCTACAAAACGCCCTCATGCTTGACCTTATATGCTTATAAGAATACTAAGAAAATGATAACACCAGCTTACCTCTTCGGTTACTCGTGAAATGGCACTAAGACTCGTGCGTGCACCCGCATCCGCTCGACTCGTGCGTGCACCCGCATCCGCTCGATAGCCGTGCGTGCTTGGCTCTCTCGGCGATGGCTAGCTATAATTGCTTTTGGCCAGATGAAATAGCTTTAATATAATTCTAACACTCTTACATGCTCTATGAACTCTGGCTTATGAATGCGTTCTCGGTTGGAATTAATTATGGCTTGGTGCCCTAGTTCTTCTCGGCAAAGTGGCGTGCACAATGTAGTATTTCTATCTTTCGGCAAACTCACGATTCACTTGGCTAAGCTTGGCAAAATTTAGGAAAAGATGGATAAATCTAAGTGAAATGATGAACTCTTACTTCTCTCCACTTGCTCTCGGAAAATGCTAACAAGAGTAAAATATGGAAAATAAATAGAATAAGGTAACCACAATTCTCCACTCAAGGCTTGCTATTAATAATGAAGTGAAGAGGTGGTTATAAGAATTATTCTCATTAAGACGCATGTCCTTGTAAGACCATTTTGTGGCAACTTAAGAGATTAATCACCATATGAGGTGTCAAACCCTCAATAACTCTACTGATTAAGTAATTAGATGCTTAACTCAAAAGCATAACTAAAGCTAAATAATGATGCTTAATAACTTCAAATAACTTAAGCAAAGAACATGATTTTTAGTCCTTAGGTGCGGTTTCTAACATGCGCAAGCACATGAACAAACTTATTGCTAAGGAATTTGATCTCTTCATATACTAATACTTAGGCTTGAAATTAGAATACTTAGAATAATTTCCAAAGCAACCTAGGCTCGGCTAGGTTTAGAAAATATCTCGACCCCCACTTGCTCGGTTTCGGTCATGTCTCGACTTCGACGATTAATTCAAATATCTCAACTTCGAATAATTCGTCGACTTGAACTTATAATTCTGAACTCATTTATTAAATAAATAAATCGGAATTAAATTCGGAAACTTATTCGGTTACTGAAATAAATAAACCGAATATTCTATCGACTAATAGTCGAACTTAGAACTGAAAACTTAATAACTGGCTCGAAACTCATCTTTGACGATTTCTCGAATATTCTCAAATTTGATTAATACGTCAACATTTGGAATAATTAATCTAATGTATATTTATTAAATAAACGGACCGAGATTAATTATTAGAATTGACTCGGTTAATAAATAAAATCAACCGAAAATATTTTCTACTTAACGTCGAACTTGGAACTTAACTAGCTGAATAACTTAAGCTCGAATAATAATATTGAGCATTTATTAATAAAGACTAGCTTATACTTGGAAGCTAGTATCTTTCCTTTATTAATAAAAGATGGGGCGTTACACATCGGATACTAGGAATCCATTTAAGTTCCAGCGGCGGCAGTTCCCACTTATGGTTTCGTATGTCATGACCATAAACAAGAGTCAGGGACAGTCTTTATCGCACGTTGGTCTTTTTATGAAGAAACCTATTTTCTGTCACGGCCAATTATATGTTGTTGTTTCACGTGTAACTAATAGAAGGTGATTGAAAATATTAGTTTGTGATAATGAGGAGTTAGCAAATAATCTAACTCATAATTTTGTGTACAAGGAGGTTTTTAATAATATATGATTGTGAAACCACGAACATTTTATTATTCAATAATGTTCCTATGTATTTTAATGATTGCGATTTCAATCCTAATGCACGTCAAATTATATTATTCTTCAAAATTATACAGCCCGTGCATCACAGGGGTTAGGTACTAGTTTATTGTATAATGGCATTTCTCTAAATAAGAGCCTACTAATAGATATAACCGACAATGTAGAGTAATGTTGATAAATTTTTTATTTTATAATTAATATTTTAATATAAATTTAAGTTACATAATATATAATATATTTATATTTTAATTTTTAAATTAGATATTAAGTTTTTTATTATCTTCGGTTTTTTATTTTTTTATGAAATAAAGTAATTTATTTTATTATTTTTTTTTTGGTACAGGGACCTTCCGGTTTCCGGATCCACAGGGGAACCGACTAATCCGGAATCGAGCCGGGTAGGACCACAAGGACGGCAAAACTTTCTCTCAAGAGTTTTAACACTGCTGCATTCCCAGGACTCGAACCCGAGACCACTGGTTAAGCTGGAAGAGACCCAAGCCATCTCATCCAAGCGCTCTTGGGTAAAGTTTTTTTTTTTTTTTTTTAATTAAGCATCCTATTGCACAAGTTAATAAACTAAAATTACTGCACACGACAAGAAATTTTTCGCACATGCATATAGTTTAGTTACCAAATAGGGAGAGACCAAAACCATCTAAATTGAGCCTTCAATATAAATCCTTCAAATTTCTTGAATTACCAATTAGTCTAAAGTAGTATTATAGGCCAGTCCAAAGTGAAACTAAAGCCCAAGTCTAAAATAAAAGGCAACGAAAAGAGGATGTATATCCCACATGGAAAGTTAAATCCACCTCATGAACTTTCTGTTAGACCTTAACTTGGTACAAAGTTTTCCCGCTGCGATCACAATTTTCTGTGACGACAGCGGGGCAAAGCAAACTCGAAGGAACCACGGACACATAAGGCGAGTAAACACATAGAGCGCAAGTACCACCTGATATGAGATATTGTTGGACGAGGGGAAGTTATTATTGCCAAGATAGCATCAGAGGACCACCTAGAAGATCATTTTACGAAGAGCCTACCCCGCAAATGTCTTCGATCGACACGTAGAACGATTGAGAGTCAGATTTGTGGCGAGTAGTTATATTAGTCATTAAGAATTATATTGAAAAAAAATACACTTAATAATATCTAAAAGTTTTATAAAGTATAAGTGAGAGATTGTTAAGGTATAATATAAAAGCTCGACTTTCAGTTTCTGACAATACCATTTTGAATGATAATTTGAATGATAATTATGTTTCAGTCAAGTATTTGTGTTTGTAGTTTATTTATTTATGCAAGCATTAGTTCTTTTAGTTTACATTATAGATAATATGGTTAGATGTGTCGAACATAAATATCATATTATCAGTTCCTTTTAAAATATAAATAAATTAATTTACAGCTTAGACGGAGTTGAACTATCTGTTGTGAAAAGTTGTAGTGTAATTTTGATTCAGTTGATCTTTGACTGATAAATTACACTAGTACATCTTGGGTGTAATTGAATGGACCTATGGAGGATAAGATTATTTTATATTAACTAAGTAAATAATCTAGACATTAAAAATTGATGTGTTTTCTTAACCCGTAAGATAATAAACGAGCATATGAATCAACACTTATTTATTTGATTTACCAAGGGTGATACCTATTTTAATTAGGTTGAAATACTCGATAATTTGGTAAATAATGTTGTTTATTCGCGTCCGGCCTCGCCGGTAGGACGACACCGTGCGCGTCCGACCTCGCCAAAAAAAATAAAAAAGAATTAAAAAATTATTTACAAAGTAAAAAAAATGCATGGTCAATCTTCAATGTCTTGCCGATGTCATGATATTTGTTTGACATTTTTTTCAAAAAAATTTTGACGGTCAAAAGAGCTGTAGAAAATCAAGAGGGAAAGAGTAGAGAGAGAGTAGAGAGAGAGTAATGAAGGGCAAAAACGTACAAAAGGGGCGGTGACTAATAATGCCCTATGTAAATTGGGGTTTTTTTATATTTCATTTTCATCCGCAAATTCTTGGTTAAGTCAATCAAACCAATTTGGCAAGGCTCTTTACTTCTTGGTTAAGTCAATCGATCCGGTCATTGAATTGTGAAACTATTGGATCACTGGTCGGATCAGTGATCGAACCGGTTTAATTAATATATAATTTTTTTATTTATTTTATGTGTATAATAAATTATTGTATATATTTTATCATTAATTGTATAATGACATTTCTCTAAATAAGAGTCCACTAATAGATATAACCGAAAATGTAGAATAATGTTGATAATTTTTTAATTTTATTATTTATATTTTAATATATATTTAAGTTACATAATAGATAATAAATTTCTATTTTAAATTTTAAATTAGATTTTAAGTTTTTTATTATTTTCAGTTTTTGGTGTTTTTTCTTTATGAAATTAAAGTAATTTTCTTAATTAAGCATCCTATTGCACAATTTAATAAACTATAATTATTGCACACACGAGAAGAAATTTTTAGCACATGCATATAGTTTAGTTACCACCTAGGGAGAGACCAAAACCATCTAAATTGGGCCTTCAGTACAAATTCTTCACAATTTCTAGAATTACCAATTAGTCCAAAGCAATATTTTAGATCAGTCCAAAGTGAAATTAAACCCAAGTACAAAAAAAAAAAAANNAAAAAAAAAAAAAAAGCAAAGAAAAAAGGATGTATATCCCACATAGAAAGTTAATTCCACCTCATGAACTTTATGTTAGACCTTAACGTAGTACAAAGTTTTCCCGATGCGATCACAGTTTTCTGTGACAACAGCGGGGTAGTAGCAAACTCGAAGGAAGGAACAATAGACACATAAGGTGAGTAAACACATAGAGCGCAAGTACCACCTGATATGAGATATCGTTGGACGAGGGAAGTCATTATTGCCAAGATAGTTGTTCGTTCCATTTTTATCGTGTTTATTTTATTTTATTTTTCCCCATTTTAGGTACTTTTCTTTGGTTCTTGGTCCATTTTGTGTCTTGCCGTTTATTTTCCTTTACGATCCTTGTTCGTTCAGGTCGATTTTTCTTTCTGTTTTTTTGATTTGATGTAAATTAACAAAAAAGAAAAAAGGTCACGCTTGAAGGCTTGGTTATTGGTGAGTGCAGATTGTGGAGTTCCCGCAGCCACCGGAACCTGCTGACTGCAGATCATAAGAATTTATCAGCTAGTACTTGAAAGATGTCAAATTTCAAGAGGTTCAATCTTTGTGTTATCACCGATTAACTGAAAACATTATCCTTGTTAAATCATCTGTGTGTATTGGGTTTTAAGATTCGTTGGGGGTGTTCATGGTTGAATTTTGTGACTGAATTGAGTTAAATGTATTTAGAGATATGCTCTGTTGTATATGTTATTTCGAGGTTCTATATTCTTAAAAACATTATCTGGAATCTATTTGGGTTGTGATTAAGTAGTGATGATACAAGATTTATATTTTTTCCCTTATCAAGTAGATTATCATTTTTTTTATGGATGTTGTTGATTAGATTGTCCTTTCGCTTTAGACACGGTAGACTTTTCCAACCAAAACTTTAACCATATGTTTTATGGATTGTTAATTTCCCCAACACATATGATCCTTATCTTGTTAGTTATGGAAGTATCGTTTTTAATTTTTTTATTTGTTGCAAAATAGATATATATTTAATGGATTTCATTGTTTCTACTGTTAGGAACATAGACATCATGAGTTACACTATTCAAATCGTATGTTTGGATCGACTGATGAGATTTTTTTGAGTTAGCAAGGCATGAATCATACTGGCTTGAAATATACATAATAAAAATTTTGTGTTTTTTTAGTTATAGACCGTACAAGGTTATTCTTCTTGACAGAACCACTAAGCTCGATGAGGGATATCGTAATGTTATGAAATTTTAGAGAACTATGTCTTTAGAGTTCTCAAATTTGTTTTATGAATAATTCTTAAGCGTGCATTTTAAAATTCCCCTCTATGATCAATATTCTCATGTGATATTTTGTAGTTTCACAAGCTCTGAACATGATTGTCGCGCTTCAGGGTTGCCGGTATTGCGGCTAGGTACAAGCTTCATCTCGGCTGATATTACTACTACCGTATCATGGCAAAATTATATCTAGCAAACACTTCCTTACACCAAAACTTAGCAAAACATTATCCACCACCCAAAGGATTTCTTACATCTTATATTCAGGTAAGTCACCGGCTATGGTTCCATTCTCCAGAGTTTGATGCTAAATCACATCTACGGATATTACTTGAGCAACTGAGCTTGAAGTTGAACAAATGGGGGACAAAACGCCATGATTATGTATAATTACATTGCTCTTTCATACCAATGAATGAATGTCCACTTATGATCAACATGAAAAATCAAGACAAGGTTTAAATTTTTTGTACTACAAAAAATTCATGTTGTTATTATTATTTTTCTTTGTCCTATGAACTGTTATTTTTACTCAATTTAAAAAAAAAAAAAATTATTTGATTACATTGCAAATTCATTTCTTTCTGTTAGTGTACTTTGATTACATTGCAAATTCAACCGATACATGCATTAGTAATTTTCGAATTTTGAACTTTAGAACTCATTGATGATTATGTCGTCCAATTACTTAACCTCAAGAAATTTTTTAAGTATTTGTGTTACATTTTTATTTTATTGTACTTTATTTATTTATTTATTTATTTATTTATTTTTTTGGCTTAGCAACTCATAAAAGTTTAACACTTGCAGGTTTTGGCGGAAGTAATGCATGATCGTAGATTGTGAGTTTAGCTGATAGTACGTGATGGAATAGAAAGAATTGCTTTTACGGTTGAACTATAATACACGTTTGTGGTACTGTTTGTTTGGGTTGGGGTATATTGTTAACTCGATATTAATATTTCAGTTTTTAACGCACCTTCTTGAATATTGTGTTCACAAAAAGGGAAAAAAAACTATTAACGCTTTTGTTAATTGGTAAATATCTTATTATATTATTGTACTATTTAATTTTTAATTCTTATGGATTAATGTTAAGTTATTTGAAGGTAAATTTATAAATGCCATAAAATGTAGATAAGTGTGTTTTAAAATTTCACAAATACTAGATATAATTATAGACTGAAATAGGGCCGATTGACTGAGAACAATGCTAACCTCGACAACGACCATTGACTGATGATGGACGGACGAAATGCGACGGGCTCCTCGGCTATGGCGGACACGGGGAGGACGCCGACGGATTTAAGCTGATCGAGGGTCTGCGAACAAGGTGGTGGTGCGGAGAGGATGCTGGTCGCAGGGAGGAGATGCTTCTCGGAGTACGCCGGCGAGGATCGCTGCGTCGCCGGAAGGTGCAGGTATGAATAATCTTTTTTTTTTTTAAAGCAGGTCTGAGTTTTGAACAGAAAGAGAGAAGATGGATATATCTGATGAAAATTGATCCTCGGTTCAGTTTATACGGGCCATTTGAGCGAACGTGCGAGTAGAATTTTCCAAGAATATCGCAACAGTTTGAACGATGAGATAATCCTCGGACTCGGTCGCGAGGAAGAAGAAGATAATGCATCTGATCATTTAACTCTTGGGCCTCATTTAATAGTCAAATGGGTTACTAAAAAAATATTATTTGGGCCAAGTCTTAAGTCATCAATTGGGCAAATTTAATAAAGGAATTTGGGCCAACAATATTTAATTAATTGGGCTAGAGAAAATGGTCCCAAAATGGTTACGGAAAATACCCAAATTCGACTGGTTTTTCTCGGGCTCGACTCAAAAATTAATCGAGGCTCGGTTCGACGCGACAAAAATTTAAATAAAACAGCTAATACATGATACACACAATATTTTAAAATAATAATATTAATAATAAAAATATGCATTTAGACAAATAATTATAATTTGACAAATAATAATATATAGACATTCGATAATAATAATAATAATAATAATAATAATAATAATAATAATAATAATAATAATAATAATAATAATAATAATAATAATAATAATAATAATAAGCAATTAGAACAATTAGACAACTTGACAATTAATATAAATTAGACTATTAATATCAAGAATAATAATAATAATAACAATAATACTAAAAAAAATCCATAAATAAACGGGGGATTACAGACTCAAACCACCGTCATTACCCTTCTCTCCCATCGTAGATTGTGAGTTTACGCTGATAGTATGTGATGGAATAGAAAGAATTGCTTTTACGGTTGAACTATAATACATGTTTGTGGTACTGTTTGTTTGGGTTGGGGTATAGTGTTAAGTGGATATTAATATTTCAGTTTTTAATGCACCTTCTTGAATATTGTGTTCACAAAAAGGGAAAAAAAACTATTAACGCTTTTGTTAATTGGTAAATATCTTATTATATTATTATACTATTTAATTTATAATTTTTATGGATTAATATTAAGTTATTTGAAGGTAAATTTATAAATGCCATAAAATGTGGGTAAGTGTGTTTTAAAATTTTCACAAATACTAGATATAATTATAAACTGAACTAAGGCCGATTGTGCGTGCTGAGGCCAAACTAGTATATTTAAAATATCAATATCATAAAATTAAGTTAATTAAATTTATGAAATATTATATATATTTAAAAATATCAATATATTAAATAACGATTCAACCAATTCAACCACTAGTCAGACTAGTGAACCAATAATTTGACTGGTTAGATGACCGGTCCGATTTTCAAAACTTTGACCCAAACCACCGTCATTACCCTCGTCTCCCATAGTAATAACTATTAAAGAAGGTTTGGATTCCCACAATTGCTTTCCCAAATTCCATCAGCTCAGACGAGGAAGAATGAGGGTTTTTGCAGTGGGTTCAATTCGCCAAGGGTTTGTTGCCCCTCGCTGTAATTCTCCATGATTTCTTCAATTTATTTTGAGGAAAAAAAGTTGTGGCAACAACCCTTCAGAAGGATCACTGAACAAGTACTACTGTTTTATTTATTTATTTATTTTATTTTATTTTCCCAGTGTATAGCTTTGCCTATACTCTGAAAGTTGCATCTCAAATGAGCATCCACCTGTAACTGGGGCTGTGACGATAATTCTGTATTTTCTCTCTGAGCTGATGGATCGGGGCATCCGACCCGTATCTTGGCGGGGCATCGCGGATGGCCTGTAGTTATTGGGGAACATTTTGTATTGTTCTCCTTTTAATTGCTGGCAACCGTTGAATTTGCAGCCATGGCGTGGTCGGAGCCAATTAACAGATCTGAGCCTCATACTCTTTGTAAATTGATATTTCTATATTTTATTTTTGTTTCAGATCTTGTTCATATATGGTGTACGTTTTGTTACCATTTTTTGTCCTAATTTTGTTTTAATTTTTTTTTTTTTTTTTTTTTTTTTTTTTTTTTTTTTTTTTTTTCCTTAGTTGGTATTTTAACTTGGCTTGTAAAAGATATCTTTAGATCTCGGTTTTGGAAACTTTTTATCGTTTTGAGAAGAGAAGAGAAACGAGAGGCACGAGCAAACAAGGAAGCCGGAAGTCGACATTGGAGATTGAAACCGAGAATGCGACGAGTTGTGTTGTTAGGCGGATATCGTGCTCAGCAAGCACTTGGCGAGCCTGCGAGTCGGCGAGGGGTGTTGGCAGGCGGCGCTCACGCCTCAGCAGCCTTTAGGACACACAGCGAGTGGGCGATGGCTACGTCGTGTACTCGTGTGCTCGCGAACTCAGACTCTCGGTGGCTAAACTGATTGATGATGAAAATGATCCTCAATGCCAGATATGTGATCCAAATAATCTCTTCCCTTTTGGACCTGCAAAGCACTAGTGCTTGAACGACATTCACAAATAAGTGACAAAAATCGACTTGACTCGCCATGTAAAACAGAGGGGAAAAAAAAAAGAAAAGAAAAGGAAAAACAAAACACAAAAAATACAAAACATTTGGCTAGGAGATAACCATTACAAATCAAACTTTTTTATATTATAGTTGGCATCCGTTTTAACTATTCATTAACATTGGTATCAAGACTTGAATGGGATTCAGTTTCTTATCAAATTGTGTCTTCTAACTATGATTTTTCGTAAATGGGCATGACCCCTTTCATGGCGTGGTCGGCATTGGAGATTGAAACTGGAAGTCGGCATTGGAGATTGAAACCGAGAATGCGACGAGTTGTGTTGTTAGGCGGATCATCAACAATTCAAAAACCCAATTTTCCGTCAAACCCAACATACAAGCCCAAATGAGATTCTATTTTAAAATCAATTGGCAATAGAAGGAGTAGCCCACCAAACTTATATATTGGACTTGGAACCTTTAATTTTTCGTTGTAGGATTGGGTTTGCACACCCTACAAACCTCCCCTCAAACAGAAGACCACATTGGGTCTCTCCTTGAACCAAATTCATATGATCCGACCATCTTGTACTGCCGTTAACACAACGGAACTCGCCGCCTGACCACACCCTTTTCGCCAGGAAGACTTTCGACACAAGGCACACAGATCTATCGGCTCTTCCGACTCCACGGGGAACATGCCACGTCATCCACATCGCAATTGGGCTACCAACCGTAGCTTTGATACCACTTGTTGGGGTATCACAACAAGCGCAACAGACAAAAATACCACTCCAACGAATATGGCAAACACTACTCCAAACGAAAATAAGTCAACACAAATAAAAGACGAGAAATAAAAAAGAACACAAAAATTGATAACGGAGTTCGGCGAAAATAGCCTACTTCTCCGGGCATCGCTAACTGCAACACTAAATTTACTAAACTCACCAACAAAATACAACTAAGGTTAGGTAACCCACAAATTAGGATTTCCTTAATTAAGGATTTCCTTCTAAATAACAGAGAATATAATAAGGTGCAATTGTAACCCAAAGGTAAGTGACCTATTTATACTAAAAAGATCCTACACATCTTTGGTACACATCCGACGTGGGACAAAACTTAATCAAAATCTAACAGTGATGTAGGGGAAACGTATGAGTGAGAAGGATAAACGAGTAAACGAGATACTCTCTCGTAAAACTCACAAAACTCAACAATATCTTATTTCATTTAAAATCAATTGCATAACATCAAAGATGAGGAGTCCTTTAAATAAGGCTCATAAAACCCTAATATTATCTTGTCCAACAAGACAAGAATTCTTACTAAATATTAAACAATAATATTAAATCTCTAACTTATTCTCTAAGACACATATTAAATAATAATAATAATAATAATAATAATAATAATTATCATAATTATTATTCTGCATCATTCTCCCCCGGTTGAGCAGGATTCGCCCTCGAATCCGACATGTTCCCGTTGGAGACGTCCCCATGATGGTAATAGTCCGACGTTTCCCCCAATCGAACACGAAAGATGAAGATTGCCCAACAACCCTGATGAAAAACATAAGCTTGAGCAAGTGTTGTACTGCTACAAAGGTACTTGTACACGCCTCCCTACGCTTAACCCACATAGCGGAATTAACACCAAACATACCACATTCTTCACTGTGCTCAAATCCATAACTACGACCAAGCATCCCATCATTGGGAGACTTCGCAATAAAAAATCGAAAAATGACCCTTTTATTTAGCCTCGGCTTCGGCTCCGAAAAACCATTGTTGGTGATGAAGACGAGACCGCTATTGCTTACTTGGACAAATATGATCGTCTTCGGGTTTAGCTTATTTAGTAGTATTAATACTATTTTATCTCATTCCCTTTATTTGCTTATTAGCTGTTTTATATTAATTATGGTAGGTAAATAATTGCCTTGAGGTGTTGGGCAAAAGATGGATTCTCTAGGGTATTTATATTGATGTATGAGTACATAAAAGTCTCGTTGAATGTTTATGAAAACTTTTCATCTGATATTTTATCTGTCTGGAGAGAGTATCTCCTCTTATCTTTCCCAACGTATCACGTTCTACATCAGTTGGTATCAGTAGACCAGCAATCGATCCGGGATGCCGCCTAAGAAGGATACTGCCATGGACGAGAGAATTCAACGACTGGAGGACCGATTCCAGGGCATGGATAATCATCACGCGGATTTGTCAGCCGGCATGGAGGACTTGCGGCTCACGATGCAAACAATGATGGAAGAATTGCGTGCGACCCGCGAAGGGGCTGATCGGGGCCATCGTGGTGGGAACCGTGGGGGTCGGGGAGGTCGAGGGTTTGGTGGGGCGCTCCACCGACGATCTTCGCCACCACCTCCAACCGGGGAGGATTCCGACGAAACCCTTACGGGTGAGAATCCGTTTGCTATGTATGATCGCGACATGGGCAGGAACGATCGAGTTCACGCACGGTGCGGTCTTGACGAGCGATATCCGAACCTAGGGTTTGGCGTCGACAGGAGGGGCGTCGTCCACGGGTTGCTCGTCGGGAGGCTAGTGATGAGGAAGACGACCTGTGGCAGGGCGGCGATTTGAGACATGAACCTCAGCGTCGCGGCAGGCGTGTAGACGTCGGCTGGGAAGGCCGACGCGAGGGACAACGTCACCTGGACGGTGGCGGGTTTCCTCTGTTTGGCTGGTTCTCGGACGATGAGGAGTCGGGCTGGGGTGATGATTGGCTGTGGCTGCGTGGTGGCCGTCGTCGGGCTGGAGCTGATGACGGGATACGACAGGGAGGTCTCGGTGACCGGCGCGGGGGCATGCGTCCGATAGAAGGGGGCGATGTGTCGCGTTGGGAATCAGGATTTCGTGTCGATATACCGGAGTTTACCGGTGGCATTGACGGCTCAAATTTTATTGACTGGTGGGCTTCGGTAGAGGCGGTACTCAAGTTTAAGGGTGTCCCGGAGGATCGACGGGTTGCATTGGTGGCTACTCGCTTTCGAGGTCAGACAGCTACTTGGTGGATGCAACTGTCCAGTATTCGACATCGTCAAGGAAAACCGGGAATATCTTCGTGGGTAAAGTTTCATAAGTATGTGGAACGTGAATTCGTGCCTTACAATTACGATACTATTGTCTATCAATAGTTGCAGAATTTACGCCAAGGGAGTCGTACGGTGGATGAATACACGAGTGAATTTTACCGTCTTCTTACTCGTGTGGAGTTACGTGAGACGAAGGGTCAGTTGATTTCTCGTTACGTGGGAGGCCTACGTCCTAATATTCGCGATACATTGAACATGTTTCGGCCTGAGTCTGTCTCGGATGCTCATCAACGCGCTACCCTCGTGGAGTCACAATTGGGCCAGAAGGTCGGGACTTCTTTTGCTTCTGCTTCGAGGGCGGGACAAGCCACCACGGGCCAGCCAGTTCGTTCCACTGCACCATCCACATCCGGGTTCGGCTAGGGGGCTGGGGCGAGCCGTTTTCCGACATCGAGCGGGAGTTAGCCACGGCCGGGAGGGGCCGGCAGACAGCCGCAGACGACGGTGGGCTCACGGGCGACGACCGGACTCCGTTGCTTCGGTTGTGGGGAGATCGGACACCGACTGTCGGCCTGTCCGAAAGGACCGGGCACTCGCACATTGTTCACAGAGGAGTCAGGGGATTTTGTCGGAGATGCGGGCTATGAGGGTCCGCCGATTTATGATGCTGATCCACAAGAGCCTGAGGAGTATGTTCGTGGTGATGTGGGTTCTATGTTGGTTCTCCGGCGCACGTGTTTGGCCCCGCGGGGTGCGAGTGAGGTTCCGGTTGAGCAGAATCATCTTTTTGAGTCTACTTGCACTGTCGGCAATAAGGTATGTCATTTTATAATTGATTCTGGCTCATGCAAAAATGTTATTGCTCAGGAGGCAGTGGATAAGCTACATCTGGCAACAGAATCTCATCCGCGTCCTTATACCTTGGCGTGGATTCAGAAGGGCAGTGCAGTTACTGTTGACCGTCGTGCTTTGGTCTCTTTTTCTGTGGGTCCTACTTATCGTGATCAGGTGTGGTGCGACGTAGTCCCAATGGATGCATGTCATTTATTGTTGGGGCGTCCTTGGCAGTTCGATAGGGCAGCCATGCACGACGGTCGCCTCAATACGTATTCTTTCTTGTTTGGAGCCTACTCCTTCTAGCCCTTTGCCGACGACAGGTTCAGTCCTCGTTCTTTCTCGTTCGGCATTTATGACTGCATGGCGGGAGTCTCCTTTGGTTCTTTTGATTGATGGGATGGACACTTTTGATGGCAGCGAGCCTCCTGCGGCTATTCATCCTTTATTGGCTGAGTTCGAGGATGTGTTCCCGGCCGAGCTTTCGGCGGGTTTGCCGCCTCTCCGGGACATACAACATCACATTGACTTGATTCTGGGGGCTTCTCTGCCGAATAGGCCACATTATCGCATGAGTCCCCCCGAGCATGAGGAGTTGCGACGACAGGTGGAGGACCTTCTCCAGCGAGGGTTAGTCCGGCGGAGTTTGAGTCCGTGTGCTGTCCCCGCTCTCTTGATCCCTAAGAAGGACAGTTCATGGCACATGTGTGTTGATAGTCGGGCAATCAATAAGATTACAGTCCGCTACCGCTTTCCGATTCCTCGATTGGACGATCTGTTGGACCAACTTCATGGGGCGACCATTTTGACAAAGTTGGATCTTCGCAGTGGTTATCATCAGATCCGGATCCGACCTGGTGACGAGTGGAAGACGGCTTTCAAGATTCGCGAGGGCCTCTTCGAGTGGATGGTGATGCCATTTGGACTGTCCAATGCACCGAGCACGTTTATGCAGGTGATGAACCAGGCCTTGCGGGATTTTATTGGGACTTGTGTCATCGTTTATTTCGACGACATTCTGATTTATAGTCGGACGTTGGAGGAGCACCTGCAGCATGTTCGAGCAGTGTTAGTGGTGTTGCGTGCCGAGTCCTTTTTCGCTGCCCCACGTAAGTGTTTCTTTTTGGTTGACTCTGTTTTATTCTTGGGATTTGTGATTTCTGCTAATGGGATTCGAGTAGATGAGAGTAAGGTTGCTGCTATTCGTGACTGGCCGACTCCGACTTCTTTTACGGAGGCACGTAGTTTTCACGGTCTTGCCTCTTTCTACCGTCGTTTTATTTCCCACTTCAGAACTATCACCGCCCCGATCACTGATTCTCTCACGGGCAAGTCTTTTGTATGGAATCCGGAGGCGGAGGCTGCATTTTCTACGATTAAGGCTAAGTTGACATCGGCGCTGGTCCTTGTTTTGCCAGACTTCTCGAGACCCTTTGAACTTTCTTGTGATGCCTCGAAAGTGGGGATTGGCGCGGTGCTCAGCCAGGAAGGGAGACCGGTGTCATTTTTCAATGAAAAGCTCTCGGGCCCTCGGGCGCGATACAGTACGTATGATGTTGAGTTTTATGCAGTCGTGCGAGCGGTGCGCCATTGGCGCCATTATTTGTTTCATCGGGAGTTTGTTCTTTTTAGCGACCATGAGGCTCTTCGTCATTTGGCTTCACAGGACAATATTTCTGCTCGCCATGCATCGTGGACGGCTTTTCTCCAGCAGTTCACTTTTGTTCTTTGTCACCGTCCCGACGTTTCGAACAAGGTGGCCGATGCGTTGAGTCGACGAGCTCTTTTGTTGACTGACATGCGTGTCTCTGGTCGGTTTTGATGTGTTGAAGGAGTTGTATCGCGATGATTCTTTCTTTGGCCCGATCTTACGGCGCGTGGAGTCTGGCCCTTGCGACGATTATACACTTATGGATGGTTTTCTGTTTCGGGGACTCCGTCTTTGTATCCCATACTGCAGTCTTCGTCACAAGCTCATTGCCGACCTTCACGGTGTTGGACACGTGGGCCGCGACCGCTCTACTGAGCTGGTCCAGCGGTCTTACTTTTGGCCTTCCATCCGGCGTGATGTGGCTCGATTTGTCGAGCGTTGTCGCGTCTGCCACTTCTCCAAAGGTGTTCCTTCTAATGCCGGTTTGTATCGTCCTCTTCCTATTCCTTCCCATCCTTGGAGTGCAGTCAGCATGGACTTTGTTTTGGGTTTACCGAGGACGCAACGAGGCTTTGATTCTATCTTTGTGGTGGTCGATTGGTTCTCGAAGATGGTGCACTTCATACCGTGTAAGCGTACCACAGATGCCATTCATGTCGCTCAGCTGTTCTTTCGCGAGGTATATCGCTTGCATGGCCTGCCTTCTTTGATTGTCTTCGATCGCGACACTCGGTTTTTGAGCCACTTTTGGCGTAGTTTGTGGCGTATGGCGAACACTCGCCTGGATTTCAGTAGTGCATACCATCCCCAGACCGATGGCCAAATGGAGGTGGTCAACCGTTCGTTGGGCAACTTGCTTCGTTGCTTAGTGGGCGATAATCTTCGCAGTTGGGATCATCGGCTCAGCCAGGCCGAGTTCGCGCACAACTCGGCTATCAGCCGAGCCACTGGGTTCTCACCGTTTCAGGTAGTGTATGAGATGCAGCCTCGTGGTCCCGCCGACTTGCTCGCTTTGCCGTCCGGGCCGTTGGTGGATCGGCGGGCCGCCGATCTTATTTCGGATCTACAGGCCACTCATGTCGCTGCTCGGGCACATTTGGAGGAGGCTACGACAGCGTACAAGCGCCATGTGGGCGGTATTGACTAAAGACAGGTTCCCGGCCCATGAATATAGCAAGCTGGCGGCAAGGAAGATAGGCCCGGTCGAGATTCTTGAAAAGATCAATCCCAATGCTTATCGTCTCCGTCTCCCGTCTCATGTTCGCACGTCTGACGTGTTCAATGTCAAGCATCTGGTGCCTTTTGTTGGGGACAATTCGGAGGAAGGCGAGACCCCTTCGGATTCGAGGCCGAATCCTCCCCAACTGGGGGGAGGGGGGGAATAATGAAGACGAGACCACTATTGCTTACTTGGACAAATATGATCGTCTTCGGGTTTAGCTTATTTAGTAGTATTAGTACTATTTTATCTCATTCCCTTTATTTGCTTATTAGCTGTTTTATATTAATTATGGTAGGTAAATAATTGCCTTGAGGTGTTGGGCAAAAGATGGATTCTCTAGGGTATTTATATTGATGTACGAGTACAGAAAAGACTCGTTGAATGTTTATGAAAACTTTTCATCTGATATTTTATCTGTCTGGAGATAGTATCTCCTCTTATCTTTCCCAATGTATCACGTTCTACATCAGTTGGCCAAAATACTCCAAATATCGGGTTTTAACGACGGCATCCCGGAAGCGTACGAGTGGGAAGGATAAACGAATAAACGAGTTACTCTCTTGTAAAACTCACAAAACTCAACAATATCTTATTTCGTTCAAAATCAACTGCATAACATCAAAGATGAGGAGTCCTTTAAATAAGGCTCCTAAAACCCTAATACCATCTTGTCCAACAAGACAAGAATCCTTACTAAATATTAAACAATAATATTAAATCTCTAACTTATTCTCTAAGACACATAATAATAATAATAATAATAATAATAATAATAATAATAATAATAATAATAATAATAATAATAATAATAATAATAATAATAATAATAATAATAATAATTATTCTGCACCATTCTCCCCCGGTTGAGCAGGATTCGCCCTCGAATCCGACATGTTCCCGTCGGAGACGTCCCCATGATGGGAATAGTCCGACGTTTCCCCCGATCGAACACGAAAGATGAAGGTTGCCCAACAACCCCGATGGAAAACATAAGCTTGAGCAAGTGTTGTACTGCTGCAAAGGTACATGTACACGCCTCCCTACGCTTAACCCACATAGCGAAATTAACACCAAGCATACCACATCCTTCACCGTGCTCAAATCCATTACTACGACCAAGCATCTCATCATTGGGAGACTTCGCAATAAACAATCGAAAAATGACCCTGTTATTTAGCCTCGGCTTCGGCTCCGAAAAACCATCGTTGGAAAAATACTCCAAATATCGGGTTTGAACGACGGCATCCCGGTCAAAGGCTCAACTTCTGCGACGTCCCAAACGGGACCCATATTGCTGTAAAAATATGTCTCCGTCACTGGAGGATCCTCATCGAAAATAGGCGGACCGTCGTACAATAGTCCGTCATCTTCCTCAAAAACCACACCTTATTGCCGCACATCTTGGCCGTTATGCGCAGCTACGAGCTCAGTCTCGATGGGCGGCGGAGGCCACTCTCCGAAGGGATCCACCTCCAAGATGGTCTCCTCGCCGGATGGCGATTGTGGAGATCGTCGACGGGGCGCCCCGCCTGGACCACAACCTCCACTTCCTCCGTTAACTCCCCCGCGCACACCCTGTTCATCTGCAAATCCCAGACCACGTTGTTAAGCATCAAATGTAAATCCTCGATCACCGTCGAAAGATCTGCAAACTAATTCGTGAAACGCACGTCCAACTCTTGAAATCGGTAGTCAATCTGTTGAAACCGATCGTTGAAGGTTGCATCACGTTGTTTGTTTGCGGCATCTTGTCGTCTTGGCGACATCGCGATCGTACTGACTGCTGATACCAACTGATGTAGGGAAGCATACGAGTAGGAAGGATAAACAAGATACTCTCTTGTAATACACGTAAAACACACAAAACTCAATCAATTCAACTCCAACTCATAACAAAGCATAATAGCCATTTAAATAAGGCTTCTAACCCTGGACCTTAACTTGTCCAACAAGACAATATCTCTTACTAATATTAAACAATAATATTAAATCTTAACTTAATCTCTAAGACACCTATTAGATAATAATAATAATAATAATAATAATAATAATAATAATAATAATAATAATAATAATAATAATAATAATAATAATAATAATAATAATAATAATACTAAATACTAATCTACACCATTCTCCTTCGGTTCGGAAGGATTCTCCCTCGAAGCCAATGCGCTCCCGTGGCCGGCGTGTGGTGTCCAACTCATGGTAGGAAACACCCGTCGTTTCCCCAGGTCGAACACGAAGGATGAATGTCGTCCAACAAGCCCGATACCAGTTTGTAGGGTGTGCAAACCCAATCCCACATCGAAAAATTAAAGGTTCTAAGTCCAATATATAAGTTTGGTGGGCTACTCTTTCTATTGCCAATTGGTTTTAGAATGGAACCCCATTTGGGCTTGTATGTTGGGCTTGATGGATAACTGAAGTTTTGAATTGTTGATCCCAACAAGTGGTATCAGAACCGAAGGTTTGTCCCAGGCTCATTCGGAGAGGCGAGCACTACATTCGAGTTCGAAATGTCCAAGGAGGTCAAGGGCGCATCATTCTCTGCATTCATTCCGGCAAGGACGGTGATGCCGAACGTCAGACTCCCGGTGGAGATTTTCGACGGGACCGGTCATTTTAGCATGTGGCAAGGCGAGGTGCTGGATTGTTTATTTCAGCAAGGCGTCGACATTGCGATTGAAAAGGAGAAGCCAACAGACGTTGAAGAGAAGGACTGAAAGAATATCAACCGCTTAGCATGTGGAACAATTCGTTCGTGTTTGTCGAGGGAGCAGAAGTACGCGTTCAAGAATGAGAACTCTACTCACACTTTGTGGAAGGCTTTGGAGGATAAATTTATGAAGAAAAGCGGCCAGAATAAGCTCCTCATGAAGAAGCGATTGTTCCTATTTGAGTACCGACATGGCACATCGATGAATGACCACGTCACTGCATTCAATCAGTTGGTTGCAGATTTGTTGAATTTGGACGTCACATTCAGCAATGAAGATTTGGCTCTAATGTTGTTACCATCACTTCCAGATGACTTCGAGCACTTAGAGACTACTCTGCTCCATGAGAAGGACGATGTGACTCTTGCAGTGGTCAGTTCTGCTCTGTATAGCTATGAGTTGAGGAAGAAGAACAAACAAGAGACGAAGAATGCAGCAGCAGAAGATGAAGCGTTGGTTGCAAGAGGTCGATCGAAGAGCCAAAAGAAGAATGGACGAGGAAGATCACATTCTAAAGCCAAGCTTGAAAAAGATGAGTGTGCTTTCTGCCATGAGGAGGGACACTGGAAGAAAGACTGTCCTAAATTGAAGAAGAAGGGAAAATCTTCTCAAGATGCATATGTTGCTGAGGGTGGAAGTGAAGACTCGGAATTTTCACTTGTGGTTTCACCTTCATCATCTCATCCAGACGAATGGATTTTGGATTCAGGATGCACCTACCATATGTCTCCCATAAGGAGTGGTTCTTCAATTTTCAGGAGATTAATGGAGGGGTTGTCTATATGGGTAATGATAATGTCTATAAGACAACTGAGATAGGTTCAATCCATCTGAAGAATCGCGATGGTTCCACCAGAGTTTTAACGGATGTTCTGTATGTGCCGAGTTTAAAGAAAAATCTCATCTCATTAGGAGCCTTGGAATCCAAAGGCTTGGTAGTGACTTTGCGAGATGGAGTTATGAAAGCTACATCCGGCTCGCTCATGGTGATGAAAGGCTTCAGGAGGAATAATATTTATTACTATGAAGGTGATACAGTCGTTGGGACAGTAACAGTAGCAGATTCCACCAACAAGGAGTCTGAAGCAGTCAAGTTGTGGCATATGCGTTTGGGACATGCTGGTGAAAAGTCCTTGCAAACATTGGCAAAACAAGGACTGTTGAAAGATCTCAAAGTGTGCAATTTAGACTTTTGTGAGAATTGTGTTATGGGAAAGCAGAAGAGAGTGAAGTTTGGAACGACTATCCATAATACTGAATGTGTCTTGGATTATGTTCATTTGGATGTTTGGGGACCATCTAAAATCCCGACATTAGGCGGAAGACGCTATTTTGTCACTTTCATCGATGACTTTTCCAGGCGTGTTTGGGTGTACACAATGAAGACGAAGGATGAAGTTCTTGGTGTCTTCATTACATGGAAGACACAAATTGAGAATCAGTCTGGAAGGAAGATCAAGGTCTTACGAATGGACAATGGTGGAGAATATACAAGCGATCCCTTTAAAGAAGTTTGCCGTAAAAATGACATTGTTAGGCACTTCACCGTTAGACGGACATCACAACAAAGTGGGGTGGCGGAGTGCATGAATCGAACATTGGTGGAGAAAGATCGATGTATGTTGTCCAATGCTGGTTTGGGCAAGGAGTATTGCGCTGAGGTTGTAACGTATGCACAACACCTCATAAATCGTTTGCCGTCATCTGCAAAAGATGGTAAAACACCGTTGGAGGTATGGTCGGAGAAACATGTTGCTGACTATGAATCTTTACTTGTCTTTGGATGTCCTACGTTCTATCATGTGAATGATTCAAAGTTAGATTCAAGAGCGAAAAAGACTTTGTTCATGGGAATCACAATTGGCGTGAAGGGATATCGTCTTTTGTGTCTTGAGACGAACAAAACTGTTTTTAGCAGGGATGTTACATTTGATGAACAAGGTATGATGAAGACGACGCAAACCCAACAGGTGGAGTTGACACCGAAGCAGGTGGAGATAGATGCGATGACGAGACAACCAGCTATGATCGACGAACCAATATCAAAGGATTCGTCGGATGATGAAGTTCAGACTCAAGAATCGTTAGAATTACCCATTGCATCGAGAAGGCCCAGACGAGAGATTCAACAACCTGCTCGATTGGCGGATATGGTGGCTTATGCACTTCCAATTGTTGATGATGACATACCTTTCACTTTTCAAGATGCAATTCGAAGTGTAGAAAATGAGAAGTGGAAATGGGCGATGGAGGAAGAAATGTTGTCTTTCCAGAAGAATCAAACTTGGAAGGTGACGCAACTACCAAAAGGCAAGAGGGCGATAGGATGCATGTGGGTATTTGCAAAGAAAGATGGATTTCCTCAGAAGAATGATGTGCGCTACAAGGCAAGGTTAGTGGCTAAAGGCTACACTCAGAAGGAAGGAGTTGATTATAATGAAGTGTTTTTTTCAGTTAAAAAGCACTCTTCCATTAGAATTTTGTTGGCCTTAGCAACATAGTTGGATTTAGAGCCAGCTCAACTTGACGTGAAGACGACGTTCTTACACGGAGAATTGGATGAGGAAATCTATATGACTCAGCCAGAAGGATTCAAAATTCTTGGAAATGAGAATTGGTTCTGTAAGTTGAACAAATCGTTGTACGGACTGAAGCAATCTTCGAGGTAGTGGTACAAACGGTTTGATAAGTTTATGATTGGGCAGAAGTACACGCGAAGCAGACATGATCATTGTGTGTATTTACGCAAGCTGCAAGATGGATCTTTCATTTACTTAGTCTTGTATGTGGATGACATGTTGGTTACATCAAAGAGCCAAGTGGAGATTGATCAATTGAAGGCTCAGTTGAATCAAGAGTTTGAGATGAAAGACTTGGGGGAAGCTAAGAAGATATTCGGGATGGAGATAAGTAGGGACAAAATGAGAGGCAAACTTTGTTTGACTCAGAAGCAATATCTGAATAAGGTACTACAACGTTGCGGCATAAAATATGAGTCGAAGCCAGTAAGTACACCACTTGCCCCTCATTTGAAGTTAAGTGCCCAGTTATTACCAAATTGTGATGAATAACGAGAGTACATGGCTAGAGTCCCATATGAAAATGCAGTTGGCAGTTTGATGTATACGATGGTGTGTACAAGGCTTGATATTTCAAAAGCAGTTGGTGTTGTTAGCAGGTATATGCATGACCCTGGTAAAGGTTATTGGAAAGCTGTGAAATGGATTTTTCGGTACATTCATAGTACTGTAGACGTTGGATTAGTTTATGAGCAGAATGAATTTGGTCAATGTGTAGTTGGATATTGTGATTCTGACTACGCGGGTGATTTGGATAAGCGAAGACCAACGACTGGATATTTGTTCACTTTTGCAAAAGCTCTAGTCAGTTGGAAGTCTACCTTACAGTCAACATTTGCTTTGTCTACAACAGAGGCAGAGTATATGGCGGTTGCTGAAGCTGTGAATGAGGCTATTTGGCTTCAAAGTTTGCTTAAAGACTTGGGAGTTGGTCAAAAGCACGTCTTAGTGCATTGTGACAGTCAAATCGCTATTCACTTAGCGAAAAATCAAGTATTTCATGCAAGAACGAAGCATATTGATGTTCGCTATCACTTTGTGCGGGAGATTCTAGAAGATGGAACTGTTGTGTTGAAGAAGATCAAGACAACGGAGAATCCTGCAGATATGATGACCAAGGTACTGGCAGCAGTCAAGTTTGAACATTGTTTAGACTTGACCAACATTCTGCATATTTGAGTTGGCGCCGAGAGACGCATTTGGGGGCACCGCTAGCAGTGAGTCGGAAGTGGGAGCAAACATTAGTCAAGGTGGAGAATTGTTAGTTTTTGACTAAGTTTTGTCCCACATCGGATGTGTACCAAAGATGGGTTATTTAAACCTAGTTTTATTTTGTTGGTGAGTTTAGTAAATTTGGCGTTGCGGTTGGTGGTGCCTGGAGACGTAGGCTATTTTCGCCGAACTCCGTTATTAATTTTTGTATTCTTTTTTATTTCTCATTTTTTATTTGTGTTGGCTGATTTTCGTTTGGAGTAGTGTTCGCCATATTTGTTGGTGGGGTATTTTTGTCCGCTGCGCTTGTTGTGATACCTCAACAAGCACTTGGCGAGCCTGCGAGTCGGCGAGGGGTGTTGGCAGGCGGCGATCACGCCTCAGCAGCCTTTAGGACACATCGAGTGGGCGATGGCAACAATGGGTACTCATGTGCTCGCGAACTCAGATTCTTCGTGGATGAACCGATGGATGATGAAAATGATCCTCAATGCCAGATATGTGATCCAAATAATCTCTTCCCTTTTGGACCTACAAAACACTAGTACTTGGATGACACTCACAAATAAGTGACAAAAATCAACTTGACTCGCCATGTAAATCAGAGGGGGAAAAAAAAAACACAAAACAAAAAAAAATACAAAACATTTGGCTAGGAGATAACCATTACAAATCAAACTTTTTTATACTATAGTTGGTATCCGTTTTAACTATTCATTAACATTGGTATCAAAACTTGAATGGGATTCAGTTTTTTTATCAAATTGTGTCTTCTAACTATGATTTTTCGTGAATGGGCATGACCCCTTTCATGTAATTCTTTTATAAGGCTTTAGGAAATTTTATAGTCTCCAAGGTTTGAGTTTTTTACATCAGTTTAAACAACTTTCTCACATAAGAGACATAACGCGAGTCCAAGATAGCAAAATCTTGTTGAAACAAGATAGAGAAGAATATAACACACTCTCGAATTTGAAAAGGTGTTGCATTTACATGCTAAGTGCCTAAAGTTTATTAGATGAGTACAGACATCAATATTTTGATATTTTATTAATAAATGTCGGTTTGTTTTGGACATAAATCTAAAATAAATAAGATATTCAACTTAATTACTAGACTGGTACACCAAGAAAGAACAAGGAATAAAAACACTAGACCTGGTCAACCAAGTAGCCATGCAAACACGCAAAACTCCCCACAGTAGATAGACAATGAGATCCCTCTTGAAAAAAGTCTGTACTGTATTCTCGATCCAGTTGGTCTTTGACTGGAGAACTACACTAGTACTTATGATAAGTATTGAATAGGACGGTGGAAGGATAAGATTATGAGACTCACTGATCGTTGTTGTAATCTAGACCTTCGGTTATTGATGTGTTTTCTTAAGCTGTAAGATAATATAAAACGAACATGTATATTCATTACTTGTTTATTTGATTTGCCAAGGGTGATTTCTATTCTGTTAGGATGACATACTCGGTACTTTGGTAAATGAGGGTGTTTACATGATGTGCTGTTATAAATTATTTACGGTCAGTATGTTCCAGTGAACTGGATTGATGACGTTCCCGAAATGAGCTCATAAAGGAACATTATGTTAAACCCTGCTGGTGGACAATGGTCTGACATAATGGTTAATGAACTGAGTGGTATTAATTTCGGAAATGAATAAGAAGTTGATTAATTACTTTGTCAGTAATTTAATTAATCGAGTGACGTTATTTATTAAACATGGAGAGGTAAATCGGTCAATTAGATTAATATTTATTAGAAGTGGAGCTTCAAATTTATTGAATAAATTATGAGCTAAATGGATAGAGCAATAATATAAGTAATATAGGATATTATACCCACAAAGTTAAGTCGGTCTACGGTACCGATCGAAGAGGTTGGACCGTGAAGAAGCCGAGCTAAGTGGCGGAAAGATCGACCAGTCAAACAGTCGACCAGTCTAACAGCCATGCGGTCGAGCAGTCAAGTCGACCTCAACAGATCGATCACTTTATGGGCTTGGCAGTATTCTGAAGATCGACCTAGTCACAGGCGCGTGTAAGAGCCTCTAAACGAATTTCAGGGGAATATTCAGAGGGATAATCACCCCATGTGCAGAGGACAGGTGGCGAGAATGCATTAGTTGACATCGACAACCACCTCTGACAACTCCCAAGGCCACCTGTGACATGTGCGCGGTGTGTCAGAGTACGGACGGGTAGCTGGGGCAGCCAGCTCATCAAGTCTGGGCATCCCTTAGGTCATGTATCTCACTCCTATATAAAGAGCGGTGAGCCTTTCTTCCTTAACACGATTTTCATTATTTAACTCAAGTATACTCATACACATACTTACTTAAGCATCGGAGGCTCTTCACCAGAAAAACCACCCGGTGTGAGAGTTATTTGCAGGTTTCCAGCGTTCTACCGGCGAGGACAAAGACGATCTATTCCAGACCGGGCCCGGACGCTTACACCTGCATTAATTAGTCTAGTGGAATGTTTTATTATTTAATTCTATTTAGATTAAAGAATTAATTTTATTCCATAATTAATAGTCCATTAGGAGGGGAATATTCCTTCTAGAATATTACCTAGGGTTAGGAGACTAAAGAGTCTTCTAGAAGGTAATTAGTAGTAGGAAGAATTCTATCCTAGATGGAAAAGTATATAGAGTAGAATTAGGATTTCTTAGTCTAATGGGATAAGCCCATATTGAGCACCTCCTTAAGGTCCCTAATGGAACATATAAATACATCATGTCCCAACCTCTGGAACACATGTTATGTTGGCAGATTTTTCCTTCTACATAGAGAGAGAGAGAGAGAGGGGTCGCGTTCTTCGAGAGTTATGGAGATTTGATTATTCGCACCACCAAGATTAATCGAAGTAGGTGTTTTAGGTAATTCATTAGAAGACTTTTGGGTAATATTTATTCGAGCCTTTTATCATTCTTTTCCGGCCATCTTCCACCGTCGAAACCCGCCGTCCCCCGCCGCCGGAAATCGCCACCGCCGTGCATCGCAGCCGAGTCCGCCCGTGCCCAGCCCAGCGTAGCCGCGCAGTCCTTGCCAGCAGCCGCGCACCGCCAGACCCAAGTGTACGTTCCCAGCGCGATCCCAGCGACGCCCAACAACAACCTCGCGAGCCCCAGCACCGCATGCCTGCTCGCGTTGCACCACCGCTGCCCGTCGGAGATCGCGCCCAGCTACTGCGTGCAAGAAGTACGCGTTCCCCAGCCCTCGCGCATCCAAGTAATGTGCCACGCACGTACGCGTGACCCCAGACGCCCGCGCCTAATCCTCGTCGGCACAGGAGTCCCGCCTAGCACGCGCGCGATGTCCTAGCGAGTACCCAGCGGTCGTCCGCATGATCCTGCCATCCGCGCGTCCCGAGCACCGCGCATCGCCCAGCGACCAACGTCAGTCTGCGACCAGCAAACCAGCGCCCAACCCGCATCTGCCAGCGTCCGCAACCAGCCTGACCAGCGCCCGTCCGCGACTTGCCAGCAACCGCACCCAACCGCTGCGATCCCGATCCCGAGATGACCCGAAATTGATTTCGTGCCTCATTCAGCAACTCGATTAGAATCGAGAAAAGGCCAAATCCGTCAGCCCATCGAATTTTGGTGTTCAGACGAACTTCATCAACAGTATTCAGAAACATCTCTGAGTCGGCTAAAATTTTAAAAGGTAATGTCCAGATCCTCAATATAAATTCCGTTGTGTTAGGATTTATTCGATAAGTTTAACACCGTGCATGTCGTTTACGTTCCTAATATAACCCAACAGTTGGCAGTAATTGGTGGCAGGATGGACCTCCGATGGGCGGAGAACGAGAAACTTGCAAATACCTTCAGTGCGTGTGTGTGCGTGAGAGAAAGATAAAAAAGGAGAGAGGAGAGAGATAGGAGAGAGGAGAGAGTGAACGTGGTGGAATTGATACGAGTGTGCCCACTATTTTATTATTTGGTGAAATTACACTACTGCCCTTTAATGTGTTTATTTGCCCATGAAATATTAATAAAGTTACAATCTATCCACTGTAGGTTGGACTATTATAATTTAATTTTGAATTCATCATGTACATTGATATAATTGATCCAATGGTCCATGATTATTCTTATTACTTTCACTATTTACCATTCTCATATGATCCTTTGACATTTAATTATATTGCTAATATTGAGTATAGTTAAGTTGCACTAGAGCTAATTAAATTTAAGTTTTGTTTGTTTTTTTTAATTGAATTGATAAACAATCGCCCCTTAATCAATATACGGACAATAGAATAATACTCACTTACCCACAGTGGACACATGTCTGACATTTTCCAGAATATCCACGTGTACACGTAGAAGGCTGTAATCCATCCACGTCGCTCTATCCCATTTTCTTTTCTCGTCTTTAAAATCCGCTCGGCAACTTCCGTCCTTAACCTTATCAAGAACGCAAAAAACTACGCAGTGGGAATCATTCCAAAAATCTCAATTCATATAGATATCTTATTAGGGTTTACCTTATTCCAATTTCCTTTCCAAAAATGGGGAGCAAAGAGATGAACGTGGTGAGGGGTTTGGATATAGAGAGGTACATGGGCAGATGGTATGAAATAGCTTCTTTCCCGTCGAGATTTCAGCCCAAAAATGGCGTGGACACGAGGGCTACCTACACTCTCAACCCAGACGGCACTGTCCATGTCCTTAACGAGACTTGGAACGACGGCAAAAGGGGCTTCATCGAGGGCACCGCCTACAAGGCCGATCCCAAGAGTGATGAGGCCAAGCTCAAGGTCAGATTCTATGTGCCCCCTTTTCTCCCTATAATTCCGGTCACCGGCGATTATTGGGTTTTGTACATCGACCACGATTATCAGTATGCTGTCATTGGTCAGCCTTCCAGGAGGTATCTTTGGGTAAGTTCGTTATAATTCAGAAATTTTGGACTGTCATCATAATTCTTGAGTTGCTTCTTGTGTAAAATTATTTCAAGTTTCTGTGCATTGATTGTGAATTTGTGATTGATTGTTTAGGTTTATGTAACTGTTTGGGTTTATGCGGCTTTAGTTAGTTCAAGAGGAGGGAATGGGAATAAGCAAACAAACTCTGTCACAGCTAAAGGCCATATAAAATTAATACTCGAATGTCCACGGCACCATTAATGGGAATTGAACAGAACTCAAATTGACTATACTTGGCTACTATTGTGTATTAGTGAAATCGATGTGAGGCTTTCAATGTATTATCATGTAATTGAATTCGCGTGGAAGATGATCGTTACTCTAGATCGCTGATTTTCTCCATTGACGATAGATAACTATTGTAGTGTTTTCACATGTTAGCTCTTTTAGCCATTCAGGAGTCATGATTACGATCTTGGGTTGTCTTGTTCTGCTAGTCTTTGAACTATGTGTGTGCGCGTGCTACAGTATTTGTTATGTGAATTTCTCAAGTCTTGTTTTATGAATTTAACACCTCGTATTGAGTGAATCATGTGGGGATGAAATAATATCCAAGTGTGTGAACTGTGGTTACTAGCAGAATCTGTTACTATTTGTTCATTCAAGTGATTCTACTGCTTTGAAGGCGAAACAAGTGGAGAGTCGGAATAGTTCTTCCTTGCTTTTAGAATATAAGCGAGTGGTTGTTAAGAATACAGCTGGATAAGTTGGAAAATCCTTTTGTTATTAAAATCCAACTTGAAAAGGAAGCAGATGCAAGGGTGTGATATATGACCATGAACTTCTAACTAGCTCTATTTTTTTGGGTTTACAGATACTGAGCCGGCAGCCTAGGCTCGATGATGAAACCTACAACCAGCTTGTTGAGAAGGCTAAAGAACAAGGGTATGATGTCGGCAAGCTACACAAAACGCCCCATTCGGATACACCCCCAGAAAGTGAGAGTGCACCGAATGACACAAAGGGGATCTGGTGGATCAAGTCTATTTTCGGGAAATGAACAGTTGAAGATGCTGCTAATATGTGCGAACTAATGAATGCCAAGTTCAGTAACGGAAGTATATCGTATTTTATTTGAACTGAAGAACCTCTGAGATGTTGTGTAAATGTCTATGCATATTGTCTGTTTACACATTTGGGTGTTTTGAAGTTCCTCCGTGTGCTACGGTTGTATAAAGTATTTAAAATTTCTGGCTTAGTGTTTCCTTTGTTATACAATGTTTTCTTCAATCGGGTTGATTGCCATGTCTGTGTTAAGTGAATTGCAATAATCTTGGTGTTTCCGTGAGACTAAGATGATTCCATGTTGTTTGCTCACTGTGATAAAGATGGGTGGAATTCAACCCTCTTGACGCAAGTGAACCACAGCCCTGAAGGATAAAATAGGAAAGGAAATCCTAGAAGGAATGGAACCAACAAAATGAAAGCTAAAGTTTAATTGAATATTATCGACAGTTGAGGTACATTTTACTTGTACCCATGAGCCACTACAACTAATTGTACCCATGAGCCACTACAACTACAAGACTCAGTCACATAAACAACCAAGTATCGTGCCAGAAACAATGTAAGCATCAACTTGTCGCGGAATGGCATGTCGTGTCATTGCAAATAAATCATGCCAATATACGTGTGGCTATTGCTTTAATGCCGCGCCAAAACCGTTACCATATATATACAGAATTAACAGCCGTGATAAAGGTTGAGGATTAACAATCTGAAGAATCGAAGAGAAGGAGAGAGATAGAGAGGCGAGAGAAAAGAAAAGGGATTATAAATAAAAGTAAATACAAATTAGGGTTTCTTGGTATTTATACGAAATACAAATGGTAACGCAAAACTCTCCGACCGGCTGGAATTCGATAATCACTTTCTCTCTCGCCGTGTACCTATAAAGAATTCTTACACCGGAGGGATTCTCCGATGAAGAGCTTCCAATGCATAAGTCAGTGTTTGTTTCAATCATATCTCAAAGGTAAAATGTAATGATGCGTGTAACAAGAAAAGCTCACCCCCATATATATAGGGGTGAGATACTTGACCTAAAGGGTCGCCCGCTTTGATAGTTGTTTGCCCTAGTCTGCCCGTCCATACACACGCTGTGTCAGAAGTGGCCGTCGCCACTATCTTCTGCACCAATCTTCTTTCACCACGTGTGATGCCCCGTTCGTTTAAAGATTTTTCGGTTTATTATTTATTGTTATTATTATTTTTATTTGAATTGATTGTCTAATCTATATCTATATTAAAAGCCAACATATTTACCAAAAATAGTAGCAAGAAAAGTCAACACACATTTAATGCATACCTTATTTGGAACTTTTTTACTATATGCATTAAATGCTTGCATATTTACATTTACTATCTAGATAAAATCTTAAAAAAAATTCTTAAATAATTTATGCAATGATTTTACTGATATCCATTATAATTAATATTTGTCGAGTAATATTTTCTAACTTTTATTTAATTATATAAAACTAATAATTTTTTAAAAAATTAATATTATTTATCATATAAAGGATAATGATCACATCATTAAATGATTTTATTGATAGTTAGGAATAAAATTAAAATACTATTAGTTATTCTTTAAAATTTTGACATGTCATTTATTTATATATTATTGTCAACTATGATAGTGTTTTTATCACTTTTTTGTTATGTTTCAAAAATGAACTTATTGTAAAATATTTTTCTATTGCATAGTATGTTAAATAAACTATAAAGTCTTAGGATTAAAATTAGAAAAAATCTCTTGATTATGTAAGGGATTTATTTTTGGCAATTGCTATCATTTTTTTTTTTTAAAAAAAAATATTATGAAAAAATTGAATTCTAAAAACATGTTGTGTATTTTGTAAACATTTATACTCAAAATTTTATTTTGAATTTCATTACATAAAGAAGACTACTTCTATAACTTTTATAAATAATAATAATGACATTATATGACTATAAATTTAATAATAAAATAATAATTGAGTATTATATGGTGAACAAGAATAAATAAAATTTTTATCTTTTTTTATATCAATGAATAAATATGTATTCTAAAATCAAATAAATATTAGTATGACGTGTTAGCGGAATTATATATTAATTAACATGTTAATTTTTCAGCTTAAATAAACGCTACTTATTAAAAGATGTGAAATATGGATGTCAAGCCTATTTTTTGTCTAGATGCACAAGTCCTATAAAAATAATTGATTTATTATATGTATCACGTGCACCGCACGGGGTATGCACTAGTTGTTATAAATTATTATTATATAAATTGTTGTGTGGAATATATATATATATATATATATATATATATATATATTTCGGATATATATTTCGGATTAATATATATATAGTCGGTTTATTTTATTTAATTATCCCGGACGTCACGATTGAACCGAGCCTTAATATATGTATGTCGAAGCGTTGGAGAACGGGCCCGAGCGCCAAGCCCAAACCCGTACCCCGCGGTTGCTGGAACCTGACCCTAATGCCTAGGAAATTTTACCCAAATTTTACTAAGAGTTGAGGAAGACTTATCCAAGTTCGATTTCATATTCAATGGACCAAATTTTGGAAAGTTCTTTAATTTTTTTGTTTTTTTATTCTTCCTTTATGGCCGGCTAAACCCTTAAATTGTGCCAATTTATATCCTTTATTTGTAGGGATGTAAATGGGTCGGGTCGGGTACGGGTTTTGACATACCCGTACCCGACCCGCCAAGAAAAACCCGTACCCGTACCCGACCCGTTACCCGGTTACCCATCACCGGGTTCGGGTTGGGTTTTACCCGTCGGGTAATCGGGTACCCGTCGGGTAATCGGGTTACCCGAATTAATAATTTCGGTCAAATTTGTTCGGGTTTTTTTTACCCGTTTACCTGAATTTCACCCGATTACCCTACACTCGACCCGACCCGACCATGTACACAAAAACAAAAAAAAAAAAAAAAAAAAAAAAAAAAAAATGCATTTGAACTATCATCAATCACATAAGTAATATCATTTTTATAGTGTTTAATATGTAAAACATATCAAGTTAAAAATCGCAATCTATATACCAAACTATTTGTACACTTTCTTTTATATTTTTTGTTGATTTAAGAATTATTTTCATAACAAATATTTGAAATTCTTAACTTGATCTTAAAGATAAGGGAATACACAAATTTTAAGCTAGAGAGATCATGATACATAAATAATATTACTTATAAGTATTGATAAATTAAATAAACAAATTATGGGCATATGTAATTGGTAAATTCAATATAATATCGTATTAAATTTCAATAAAATTGTGATTCATAATTACGTTCTACTTGCTATTCATCTAGGATAAAGAAATCATATTGAAATGTATAATAAATTATAAACATTGATTATAAAACATACTACTGAAATTAATTTTTGTGTTTGTTAAAAAATATGCAATAAGATGTACTTTTAAATTCAAATTGACAATATAATATTTATTTGAAATGAAATAATGAGAGATATCAAACAATTGGTAAAAAAATAAACAGATGTATAGATTTAAAAAAAAAAGTATGTTATTAGTTTTGTCGCATATTATACACTATTTTGACGTTTTACGAATTGCCGATGATCATACTCTAAAGAAACAACGGTAATACGTTATAGATATATGCATAGCATTTTATTTGGATAATGCTTAATTACTCATAGTTTGAAATAGAGAGATCACGATACGTAAAATAATACTACTTAGAACTATTGGTAAATTAAAAAAACAAATTATGGGCATAGATAATTGATAAATTCAACATATAGAATTCTCCTATATTCCAATTAAATTACAATTCATAATTATGTTCTACTTGCTCTTCATACATGAATAAAGAAATTATATTGAAATGCAAAATAAATTGTAAAACATGATTATGAAATATAACACTAAAATTAATTTTTGTTTTTGTTGAGTAATATGATGTAATTTGAAATTCAAATTGACAATATAATGTTTATTTGAAATCATATAGCGAGATATATCTAACACTTGGTATTTGGTAAAGACACAACTTCATAGATTTATACATAGAATTTTACTTGGATAATACATAGTTACTCATATTTTAAATATTTGTAAAGATGTAAATATATAAAACAAACTACACCCGTATAAACTTATTATCTTGTTTATTATTATTTATTATATATATGTCATTTATAATAATTAGAGTTATTCTTTTTTTATATAAAAAATATAAATTGATCATATTTATATATGTGATGCTCATACTTATAAAAATAGAAGAAGTAACAAAATATTATGTCCAAATTATATGAATATACTCCATATTCATTTTTCAATATATATAAAAATTTTAAAATATTTTAGTTACTAAATTATTTTTTTTGGAACATATATTTTTTGTATATTTATTTGTATCTATAGTAATTAAGTGTGCGGGTAAAAAATCGGGTCGGGTAGAAAAAACCCACCGGGTAAATGGGTCGGGTAAACGGGTCGGGTAATGGTTTTTTTTGGTAAACCCGTACCCGACCCGACCCGGTCTCCGGGTACAAAAGAAAAACTCAAACCCGACCCAAAACCCGCTCTTATCGGGTATACCCGACCCGATTTTTCGGGTTACCCGCGGGTAACCCGACCCGGTGGGTTTTTCTGACAACCCTATTTATTTGCTATCGAATTTCTCTTGATTTGGCTTAATTTCCAAGCAAATTATTTCCCAAGTTTTATCAACGTACACGTCTCTCTTTTCCCCGTTCATCCTTCCAGCGGAGATTTCCTAGTCTCCTTCACAACTTTAATTGGAAAAAAATAAAAAGAAAAGAGAAATCCCTCTCAATCTCTCGCGATATCTTTCCGGCGACTCTCGTTCGAGGTACAACGGATACAATCTGTCCGTCATCACTGGGGTGAGCGCCCAACGAGTTTCATCGTCGGGTCCACGCAGGCCTGCACATAGTCGCGAGCCCTCAGTCAATTTTCTATCTTGTCGGCGCTCTTCTTTTCGAGCAGCATATCGCCGACCGTGCTCGAGAAGCAACCACCCTCGAACAACGAACAACAGTTGAGTTCTCGAGCAAAGATTCAGGCCGTTCATCGCCACGACACCAACCACCGCGAGCCGCCCTTCACTGTCGCGCGACCACCTCTATCCGCGATCGTTAGCCACCGCGACCCGCTGTACGTGCGTCCCGATCATTGCCATCGCTGTCCAGCACCCCAACGAGCTCACGCAGACCACCACGAGCAAGAAGCATGTTGTAGCAAATTATTTTTATTTTACCGAGCACCGAATCGAATGATCCGTTTCCCGGGTCGATTTCTCGAGGAAGACTGTTCGGAATTTAATATTGGTGTTGATAACACATAAAATGAAAATAAAGAAATAACAAAAGACAATAGTCTAAATAAAAATATAAACGACACAAAGATAAAGATGCTAGGGAATCGAGAATAATCACTTTCAGTTCTACACACATTTAACGGCAATCAATAACTCGGTTAAGTGGTTCGACTAACTAACTCATTTAGCGGTTTAATCTCACTAACTCTCGTAATATGAGGGTAAACATAAAAGAGCAAATTAACGAGCCATTTAACACATAGACAATACGTTTCCGAACATGTCTACTCTAAACGAGCCAAGTTCCATCAATTCTCCCCTCTCAGTTTTGAAATCAATTATTTCTACGACTCCTCCCCTTTCGGTTCTACAAGTCGCAATTCGTAGAATTAACAAAATCTAACTTAACAAATCAATATTTAAGCACAAATCAAATTGTCACTCTTTGATTATATCAACAAATTAACCTAAGTGTCACTCTTAGGTTATTTTAAATTTACCAAGTTTAATTTATCAATTCATAATTAAAATAACTCATCAAGATTGAGATATCGTCATGCATATAAATGAGATAAAACCAGAATGATTATCCCCTACCCCTAGCTAGAGAATTAGCTACTCATATCAAATTCAACACAAAAATACATTTCTCTCAAATCAACCATTTTCATGAATTAATCAAAAGAGAAAACAAACTTTCAATTCAATCTCCAAGTGTTGAATCCAATACAAGCTTCCTCCAAATACAAAATACAATAAAAAGAAAAATAAAAGAAAGAAGAAGAAGAAGAAATGGAGAAGGGGAGAGGGGAAGAAGGGGGAGAACCCCCCTTGATTCAAAGATGGTGATGATGATCATGATGCCTCCTTTTATAGCCCAAGTAGTCTCCCCTTTAGTTGTAGTTTGATGAGAAAATAGCTGAAAATCACGCCTACATGATGCCTAACTCTCACCAATTCAACAACAAGTTCAAACATAGGTAAGAAAACAGACCAACTGCTGTCTGCCAGTGGTTAGCGCCGCTAAGGTGGGGCTTAGCGCTGCTAAGGTGCGGCTGGTTCGCACGTCTTCACTATTTTGGCTCGTTCGGGCTCGTTTGAAGTCAGAATTGAGTTCTGTTTTTTCCTATGCGTAGCTAACGAACCCCTCTATCCAATAATGCTTGAAAACCGCACTTTTGACTAGAATACAAATTTTGTGGAATTTTCAACCATTAAAGGGTCGGTAACTTGCACGACTTTACGTTTTGGCCCCGTTCGGATTCATCCGAACTCGAAATCACATTCTGTTTTTTCCTATGTGTAGCCAATGAGTCCATCTACACAACCATGATTGCTTGGTCTATAATCAACTTCTCATGAGACTTCCGACCTGCACACCAAAAATGAAGAAAAACAGGAAAAAATGCACGAAAAACACAAAGATACCAAAATAAAGGAAAACACACAATAAACTATAAAACGAACTAAAAACCGACTAAAAGACATAAAACGGGGAAATAAAAGAATGATAAAACAATAACGAAAAACGTAACAAAAATGGTCACAACAACTCCCCCACACTTAAACCTTTGTTCGTTCCGAACAAAGAGAAAAGAAAATAAAATACGAACATGGGTATCATTTCAAATAAGTCATGCTTCAAAATGTTTAACTCTATCAAGTTGAATTCCAACGACCATACGACCATATGCCTCAAATATAATCTCGGCCTTAAAATGACAACTCTCAAAGATAATCATATATGTCTCACTCATTTTCTTGTTTGAATATGTGTAGGTTCTCTCAAAATTGGTCGATATTCACTTTTCAACATATGCTTGCCAATCGTCTAGATTACTCGGAATCAACCAAAGCTTAAAATTTTTGAATCAAGAGGACTTCTCGGGTTGTAATGTGGGATATAGGTAAAGGTAAGGATATAGGTATATATATGGACAAGAAGCTCAAATAAATAATCAAAGTTTTCGAGCAATAGAGTACTCGAATGTCCGCCACTCAACCAAAGTAAAAAATATAGCACACATACCGTCCACCAATGTCTCCACAAACAATCGAATTGCAATATTGCTTGACTTATTACACATATTTTTATTATTTATTTATTTAGAGAGTTACTATTTCCGAACAAGATCGAATCGTAAGGACAATATTCCTTAGGTTTAAACATTGGAGGTCATCCAAGTGTCCTAAGGTAGTTTCTCAATACTCATTACTCGTTCAA
>CACSLK010000984.1:3897563-3936822 GCA_902706635.1 Striga hermonthica
GAAAGTGTACAAATAGTTTGGTATATAGATTGCGATTTTTAACTTGATATGTTTTACATATTAAACACTATAAAAATGATATTACTTATGTGATTGATGATAGTTCAAATTTTTTTTTTTTCTTTTTTTTTTTTTTTGTTTTTGTGTACATGGTCGGGTCGGGTCGGGTCGGGTCGGGTGTAGGGTAATCGGGTGAAATTCGGGTAAACGGGTAAAAAAACCCGAACAAATTTGACCGGAATTATTAATTCGGGTAACCTGATTACCCGACGGGTAAAACCCAACCCGAACCCGGTGATGGGTAACCGGGTAACGGGTCGGGTACGGGTACGGGTTTTTCTTGGCGGGTCGGGTACGGGTATGTCAAAACCCGTACCCGACCCGACCCATTTACATCCCTATGTTTACTTAACAAACGCAATATGCATGAACGGCCCGTGGCGCGTGCTAAGTGCACGGCCACGCCCTTCGGCCGAAACGACACTTAAACATGGAATCTCTTCGAAAATCATAGACTGGCTGATCATAAATAAATATAAATTGCTTAACTACACACGATTGCTCGAGGGATTGAGAGTTTAAACATAACATGGTCTACTTGAGCGATACGCACGGCGAACACAAAACATGAGTGAGACATGAATATGAACTAATTTACTATAGAACCAGAACCTGATAACATTATTCATGACAACATAAGAGCTGAACTACCTCTTAGCGTGTTCGGTGCTCGCGTGTGCGTGTGTCTCGGCCCTTGCGTGCGTGATGTGCGACGCGTACTTGCTTGCGATAACTCGGGCGTGCGTGCGACTGATTGCCGTGCGGACCGCAGCTACTTGCCGTGCATGTAACACTCAAGAATTTCACTAACTTTCCCTCTATATATATATATATATGCAATATGGCTAAGTATATCAGGAAGAAATGGTAGTAAAAAATTTTCCATCTCCCACATATATATATGTACCACCGAAAGAAGAGTTGGATGATGAAGGATAAACGTGGCTCATCACTTAATTGACATTTGCAATAACATGAGTAAGGTTAAGATGATTAATCATCTTCTATACCTCCTTAAGTTGACACGTCAACTATTAAAAAGGGAAGAACAAAAATGATCCTCACTTAAAAGAATGTCACGGCTTGAATGAATTCCGTACGGCTTTGGAGCAATATCTTGTGATTAATTAATCACTAATCTCTTCTTTATGTTTAATTAAATATTAAGCATAATACTTAATTACTAAAATTATTCCGAACGTAAACGGGACGTCGAAAATAATTTTTCGGTAATCTTAACTGAAATGACTAAAATAATTAATTCCGAAAATAATACTAGAAAATTTTATTATTTCGGAACTAAAAACATGACTGGATACTCCTGACTGAATAATTAATTCCGAACTCATTAATTAAGTAAATGAATCGGAATTAAATCTGAAAACTTATTCGGTTACTGAATTAATTAAACCGAATAACTTGTCAACTAATATTCGAACATAGAATATAACTGACTGATTAACCTGAACTTGAACATGAACATGATTATTTATTAATAAAGGCTAGCTTAAAACTAAAAGCTAGTATTTTCCTTTATTAATAAAATATGGGGCGTTACAATCTCGACCACGTGCCGCTAGTCCGCCGTCGTCAACCTTCTATCAGCGCTCCGACCGCTACCCCGGCCGCGATCGACGAGAAAAAGGATCATGTTCCTCTTTCTCGTCGCACTGTGGGGCCCAAACCCAAATCTTCGAACACTGCTCCTTCTTCCCCAAAATCCGCTAGAACCAAAGTACCCCCAGCTCCCAAATCGTGCGCTCTAAAACCTCTAAGTCCCAGTCGACCTCTTCGACCATTGCCTTGCTGGACTTAGAAAAGTTCGGTCAGCCCTCCTACTGGCGTTTTCTCAGCTCTAGCGCCGGTGATACTTACGGTAATCCCTGAGGACTATTTCACTTTTTTTTTAGGTTCAATTTGCCTTAGGTGTCCGTTTTCCCCTTTGCTCCGATGTCATCGAGATATGCAAATGGTTTAGCCTTCCTTTCAATCAGCTTTCTTCTAACGCCATCTGTTCCATTTAACACATTTCTTATTCTTTCCCACGTCCGTCTTGGTCAATTTGACCTCGACTTTTTAATTACTGTTGCGTGCCTTCTCGACAAGCCAACAGACTATATATGAAACGTCAGAACGGGGCCCATTTTATATCTGACATTGCTTATAGCGTCTCTAAATGGAAACATAAGTTTATTTATGTCAAGCCTGATGTTTCTTTCCCTTGGGAGAATGTTCCTTGGCTCAAAAAGCTCCCGTTCGAGCTCGAGCATCCTTCGCCTCTGCTCTCTTCGACCAACGCATCAGCGTCTGGAATTCTAAGCTGGTCACTTCGAGGACCCTCCTCAAAGATGAAAACCTGCTGCATTTCTGCGAGATTCTCACCCATAAATCCTTATCTCCCCCCACCTAAGAAGTCTTCGACTCTATTCGAGTTGAGGGCGACCCAGGTAATGTTTGGCCATTGCACTTTAAATATAAGATTATCTGGTATCATACTAATGTATTTTTTGTGATTTTATGCAGAGATGCCTCCTATCCCGGTGCTCAAGAGTAAAGATCCTCTTAAAAGGCGAGCATCTCAGGGCTCTAACTCGACCGTGTTGCAGTCTACCTTGTCGACCTCTTCCCAAGAGGTTGAGGTGCACCCCACTCAAATTGAGGAGTCCTTGGCCACTACACAGGCTCCTTCTCTGAACCCGTCGCCTCCTCGTCAACTTGTGCAAATAAAGGAAGAACGACCCTCCTCGCCTCGACCAAAACAACCTCCTCAACAACCCGAGCCACCCCTACAACCTGAGGTTCCTCGACCACCCTCTCCACTTATAGGCTCGACCACTCCAATCATCGAGCCAACTCCCTTCTCCAACCTTCCGATGCTCGAGGGGGACCGGGAGAAGCGTCCTCGTGATGGTGATGGTGAAAAGAAGGGCAAGCGCCCCCGGCTCATCAAGAAGGCCGATGTCCCTCATCCTCCTACTCCTCTTTCATTAGTCACGGCTAGTGAGGAGGAGTTTTTGTCCCACTTTAAGGGCGTTGTTCCTGCTGCTGATCTCGCGGCCAGCAGCTCCAATCTTAGGACTCGGGGACAACGCCTTGCTCTATGGTTGGCGCAGGTAACTCCTTATCATCCTTTATATGTCTTGTTTTATTTTATTTTTTCTTTTCATGCTTTATGTTTCGTATTACCGCCCATGGATTCATTCCTTTGTGTTGAATGTATGGTTTGATCGAGCTGGTGCCGCTGGTTGAACAGACCATGGGTAGCACGGGTGACTCGATCCCTTTAGTCGAGCACGGTGCTGTCCTGATGTACAAAAAGGTTAGCATCCTTACCGTCCAGCGTCACGAACTTCGTGAAGCGTTGGCCGACACAAAACAAGAGTGCTCGACGTTGAAAAAGAAGCAATAAGAAGTTGAGGAGAAGATCAAGGCCCTCGAGAAAGCCCTTGCAGCCAAAGATAATGAAAACAAGGCTCTCGAGGGTAGTAAGAAAACTCTCGAGGATCTACTCGAAGCTGAGAAGACCGCTCGAGCGCAAGGCTCGACGGCCCATGAGCGAGATAGACATCGATTGACCAACACCGCCGCTCTTCGGGCTCGCCAGATGTTGTGGCACACCACGACCGGGCAGCGTTTCTTGGAGGAATACCGCGAACAAGTGGTGGCTGACTTTATGCAGTCACCATAATATTTGAAAGAAGTGCAGGATCTGGGCACCGATTACTTCCAATTTGCCATGACCAAGGCGATGGAGCAGGTGGTCGAGGATGATTTCGAGGAGCTCAACGTGGAGAGCATATGGGATGCCATGCCTAATGTTCCTCGGAATTTCCACAATGATCCTGTATTACCTATCACTCGTGAGTGGTGGGCAGGCATCCTCGATCGCACCTTGGCTCGGTATGACCTCCTGAAGAAGCACTTCAAGCTGCCGATGGCCTCAGTCCTCTTGTCTCTATGTTACAAGCATGGCCGAGTCGATCTGTGCTCGACCACTATCATATGTGATAGAGTTGACCTCTGGCTCCAATCACCAAGCCGAGCAGCCCCTAGAGCCTAATGCCAGTGCCGAGCAGTCCTCACAGAATCATGTTCCTCCTACTTGAATATTTTATAGCTTTATTCTATGTAAAGATTGTGTTTGTTCTGTAAAAAAAATATCATAAATGGATTTTATTTACGTTTTGTCTTTTTTAGTGCTTTTAAATCTCTGTTCAATCCTGCGTTGCGTTATTTTTCAAGTCTATGTCTTCCCTTCATAATGTACCTGCCCTTATAAATATGTAACGCCATGCTCATATCCTAATAAACTTTGATGAATTCATTATATATCTGTGTACGTCTGTCATCATTTAAGCGGTGGTCAATACACACGACCATGCAACCTCTCATTCATAATTGTAATAGATTCTTCATTTGTGCACATATGCCTATCTCCGAAAAGGTGGTCGACACATGCGACCATCCAGCCTCAAGGGCTTAACCATGATAAGTTTTTAACCATGATAAGTTTTTCTCCTTTGAACGCATGCCCACATTCAAAGATGTGGTCAACACATGCGACCATCCATCCTCAGGGTCTTAACCATGATAAGTTCTTAACCATGATAAGTTTTTCTCCTTTGAACACATGCCCACATTCAAAGAGGTGATCGATACATGAGACCATCCAATCTCAAGGCCTTAATCATGATGGATTTTTCTCCTTTGAACACATGCCCACCTTCAAAGAGGTGGTCGATACATGCGACCATCCAGCCTCAAGGCCTTAATCATGATGGATTTTTCACCTTTGAACACATGCCCTCCTTCAAAGAGGTGGTCGACACCTGTGACCATCCAGCCTCATGGCCTTAATCATGATGGATTTTGCGCCTTTGAACACATGTCCACCTTCAAGGAGGTCGTCGATACATGCGACCATCTAGCCTCATGGCCTTAAATCATGATAGGCTTTTCGCCTTTGAACACATGCCCACCTTCAAGGAGGTGGTCGATACATGCAACCATCCAGCCTCATGGCCTTAATCATGATGGATTTTTCTCATTCAAACACATGACCACTTTCAAAGAAGTGGTCGATACATGCGACCATCTAGCCTCATGGCCTTAATCATGATGGATTTTACTCATTCGAACACATGCCCACCTTCAAAGAGGTGGTTGATACATACGACCATCCAGCCTCATGGCCTTAATCATGATGGATTTTGCGCCTTTGAACACAGGCCCACCGTCAAGGAGGTGGTCGATACATGCGACCATCCAGTCTCATGGCCTTAATCATGATAGATTTTTCTCCTTCAAACACATGCCCACTTTCGAAGAGGTGATCGATACATGCAACCATCCAGCCTCATGGCCTTAATCATGATGGATTTTACTCCGGTAACCTGTGACTGAGGTTACACCAAATATTCCAAATAAAATAATTCATTAACTCAATAAGTTGTGAGACTTCAAACAGAAGGTTTCATTAATCATGAATAAACAAGTTGATTGCATCCCTTTCCGAAAAGTTTCGTAGAAAAAGAAAGAAAAAACACAGTTCAAGCATAATATCTCTTCAAGTTAGCCATGTTCCATGACCTGACAAGCGACCTCCTTTCACCGTCCTTCAGTGAGTATGCTCCTCCAGCATGGATCTTTTCGACAAGGTATGGTCCTTTCCAGTTTGGTTCCAACTTCCTGACATGTTTCAGTACATCGACCCTTTTCCAGACTAGGTCGTCCACCTGGAATCTTCGAACCTTCACTTTTCTATCATGTGTTGCTCGCATCCTTTGTTTATATGCCTCAACCCTGATCGAGGCTCGTTCCTAAAATTCTTCAATTGTGTCGAGTGCTGCCATATATAAAGGGGTGAGATACTTGGTCTAAAGGGTTGCCTGCTCTTATAGTTGTCTGCCCTAATCTGCCGATCTGTACACACGCAGTGTGAGTGTGTTAGAGGTGGTCGTAGCCACTATCTTCTGCACCAATCTTCTCTCACCACGCGTCCTCTACACATGGGATAAATATTCTCTTCCCATCTTGCTTACGTCTTACTGACATTCCGTTAGAGGCTCACAGGTTTGACTTTATCTAAGACAATTTTTTAAGTCGCCACCTATTCGTGGTACAATAGACCATCATGCCATTCTCGATCTGTAGGATGACCTCTTAGTCAATATTTTCGACCATCGACTAAGTCCCCTTTATACTCGAAACCCATAGGTACCTCCTCTGTTGGAATCTTCACCAACTCTTCCTTTGTGTTATTTGGTTCTGACTGTTTTACTCAACTCAGGTTTGTTCGACCGGCCTATTTAGCCGGTTTATTCCTGTAGGTATAATATCCCACATCAAATACCAAGTACAAATATGTTGTGTAAAGTAGGTATTTATAAGTAGTCAACTTATACATACTATATAAACTCTAAAATTACAATTAAGCTTGTTACAAGAGATAATTCACAGAAGTTGTTTATTAGTTGAATTTTTATGCTTGTTTACTTGGACAAAAGGTACTTTGCATATTCATTTGTAGAATATCCAGTGATATTTTTTAGATGTAGAAAAATATGAAGGAACACACAAGAGATCATTGAAGACCTAAAAAACTGAGTAAAGATTCAAGGCATCAAGACTAGGAGATTCAAGGACAATGAAAAAGAGATCGTCTCTCATAATTGTAAACTTCCTTTTATTTTCGTTTGATGAATCTTTGAGTGTGGTTAGTGGCATTAAACTAGCAAGCAATTCCTCTCTACAATAAAACCCTTTCCTCATATCGTCAGCCTCCTCCATAATGGGGCGCTGCTACTGCTGCCGGTTCGTGCTCCCAGTCACCCATCGATTCGTGGGCCTCTTGACCGGAGGGCGTTTTGCCACTCCCTCTTGCTCTTGGTTGGCCTCTCAGGTCGAGGCAGCTTTAGCGATTAGATGGAATGGTTGGGCGACATTACTCTGGTTGTCACTTGGCGTGGTCGGAGCCAAGTTTAGCTCTTTCTTTCCCCTGGTCTCATGTTCCAATAGTGCTGGGGGGTAGGTTTTAGTCGCTAGTGGGAAGTCTCAACTCTGGTGGCGTGTCGGCTAGGGTTGTCGGTGGTTTGAGAGAGGGGCTAAAGTGGTACTCTACTTTCTCTTGGTTTTTCCGTCGTCTCTGGGGTTGGGCGAGAGGCTTCGTCGATATTGTGGGTCACTGGATCTAGGGGCTTGTCTGACTCAGACTGCTAGTCGGTGAGGGGTTTGTTTTTTGGGGGTGATCTTTGTTATGCTGGCACGAGGATGGTCTACCTGGAAGAGATTTGGGGTCTGGGGGTCTGGGTCTTGTCAAGCGTTTCACTGCAGTTTCAAATTCGGATCCTTGGACCAGTTTGTATCTGTGGGGGTGGTAACTGTCGTTAGTTGTTGGAGTGGTTGCCTGAGGTGTTGCTTATTAGCTGTGGAAGACTTTAATATAGTTATTTTGTTTTGTTGTATGTGTATGTGTTTGCCTGTCTCTCTCTGTCCTTTTTTCATTGTTCTATTTGGAAGCGTGTATTCTTTTATTGAGAGTGTGTATTATCCACCTATGAGAGTTCTTTTAATTTCTTTAGTGTTGTGTTGTGTTATTTAGGCTACCTTGGGTAGACCTCCTATTTCGACTACTTAATCGCTCGTAATTATGTGGCATTGACGTACTTATCACAAGGTTCACCACTCTAAATGACGAGAAACAAAAATTATCACTTTTGTTTCTTAAAGTTAACTACAAACACCAAGAAGGTGTCTATCTTGATAAACTAACGTAGTAATTATATCGAATATTTGTTTATTTAGTCAGACTACTATAAGACAGGTTTAAAGTTATGCAATCATAATTTTATATTCTTGCAATTTAAAATGGTAGGGGGAATTAATTAAAAATTGTATGTTTTAAAACATCAAAATAAGAACTAGGCCTCAGTTGATTATTGTTTTCTCTTAACTAGTACGATATTAAACAGACATGTGCATGCATTATTTATTACTTTGATTCACTTGGGTGAGTTCCAGTTCGCTGGATCAATAGTCTTACTGTATTGGGTAATATTGATGTATGTATGATGTGCTGTTAGGATATTTACGATCACCATGTGCGTTAGTCTGATGATGTCCCCGAAGTGAGTTCATGAAAGATTATTATGCTAAACCCTGCAGGTGGATTAAATTCCGGCATAATAATGCGATGAACGAGCGCTAGCTTTGGTAATATGATATATTATATCATTCTTGATTATCAGTAATCTAATTAATTAATGGATATTTTATCTTAAATATGGGGATGTAATTCAGATAATTATTATTATTAGAGTCTCAAATGTAATTTGGGATAGAATTAAAACTATTACAGAATATTGTTTAATATAAAATAATTTTGAATATTAATATCTTATACTTTTATTTTACAGTATCTAATAATTTAACATAAGATTTATATGTTTATAAAATAGGTGTAATTTAAGCGTTCCTGTTAAGAATTAAGAATAATGACAATTTAACATATTTAAACATTATCAATAAATAATACACATTCCCTTACTCATACGTTATTATTATATAAAAATCAAAATAAGTTATGCTAAAAAAAATTGTGGTAAATATTATAACTAACAATTAATTGAAAAGACTGTAATATTTATTATTTTGAAGTTAAAAATTTTAATAATTTTTAATTACATCAATATTATTATCTTAATATATATAATGATGTATATTATAAGTATATTAAATTTCCTTATAATCTAAAATTTCTATGATAGTTCCACACCGAATGATTAATCATTATAAGTAATAATAATATATATTATTAATTTTATTTCTAAGCTAACAATTTACGTCGTTGGTTGATAGATAACTTGTTAATTTATAATTATAATTTATAACAATATACATTACAAAAATTTTTGTTTTTTTTTTTAATTAAGTTAATAATGTACATGGATAGTTCGACGTGATCCGTTGGTTTGTTATCATAATTTGGAACAATATATATTATAAATATTTAGATTCTTTTTTGGTAACTAATAATCTGCATGTCACGTCGACATAATTGATTTAAACTTTTCTTTTGTAATTATATATTTCAATTCCATCATGCATATTCGAATAATATTTTTCTACCAAAAAAAAAAAAAAAACTATTTAATAGTTTTTGTTTGAAGAGATGTTGAAGAAAATTAGAGTATATGGTTGGTTAATGCAGTGATTTGTAATTAATATGAATAATTGGATTTTACTGTGATGATTATCAAAAAATTATGTTCAAATTAGATAACACTTTATTAATATAGAATATCATGCTATTAATCGAGTTGCAGGATTTTTTTTTTCAAATATATTAAAGTAATATTTACTATAGTTCCTTCAATAGTCAGTCAACCAATAATTTATTTACACAATCAAAGTTACTATTTTTGATATTACAACTACCTCTTTCAACATATATAGATATAGATGTCATTTTACGAATTTTTAAATTAATTTCGAGTGTTTTATTTTTATTGTATTGAAATCCTATGCGTGGATATGAAATATTTTGATTTTGATTGAATTTTTTGGTATGGTATAGTTAATTTTTTAAAAAAAGTGTTATTTTTAGTTCTTAGTAGGATTTTGAGTTTATATTAAAATGATATTTAAGATAAAATAATTAAAACTGATATAATGTAAAAGTAGGAAAGATTATATGAAATGATGGTTAGTTAAAATTATGTGAGCAAATGAATAGTGAATTAAAGTTAATGTAATGTGTAAAAATGATGAGTATAATTTAATTATATTGATAATATCGAAAATTGTTGAGTTGAATTAGATTTGAATTAAAAAAGCGATTGATTAAAAATTATTGAAATTTTTTGAGAAAAAATTGTACCCAATCATTGCGTAAGAATCATGAGTGACATTTTAAAAATTGTTTTTAAATTTTTTTACACTAATGAAAACCTAGCATTTCTTAAGTTTAAATGTGGTGGCTGAATTTGATTATGTCTTTAAAATATCAATAAAAGTAAAATATCCAGATAATAATATTTATGAATTGAACACCATAAATATTTATTAAGATTCTAAAATGAATTGGAAAATCCCGTACATCCAAAAGTCCAAAATAGAATATCGAACTTTACAATCACGAATAGACTAGACAACATTTTCAATTTAATTAAAAAGCTTGCCAGAAACAATAATTTTAGATCATACTCGGTCATAAGATAGTAAGATAGGGAGATGCTACGGTCCCATTACGAAACCAATTCTTCGGGGTTTGTATAGTCAATTATTCCCGACAATTACATGATGATCCAACGACTACAAACCCCGACGGAATGATTTCGTAACGGGACCGTAGCATTTCCTCATAAGATATACACATATTGGCTGATTTTGGAGATCAAATAAATGTGCAAGTAAAAAAACATGCGTTCACAAATTATCAGCAATAACAATCAAACTTAATATTGTAATTGTATTAGCACAACCATAGCAAATTTGCCCAACAAAGATGATTCTCTCTCTCTTTCTCTCTCTTATTCAAGAGAAACAAAGATACTAAGCCCAAAGATTTCAATCTGGCAACATTTTATGTAAAATCATTATATAAACAATCCAACCTGTAAAACTTCATGTTTAATCAATTGAGCTTTTAAGCACTTGTAACTTGTTCAAGCAAAATCCCATTCTGAAGCATCTACAAGATCGTACAACACTGGTTGGTTTTCTTAGCCTGCTTGTAGAACATCTGTTTCAAAGAATTCCAAGAAACTTCCAGCATCAGAAAACAATTGACCAAAATGTTACAATTCGAAAATTCTTGAAAACAAAACCGGTCATGTGCAGTGTTCTATAAGTCGCTAGGCGCCAGCTAGCCGCTCGACCAACGCCTAGCGCCTAGGCGTGGTTTAGTGATTAAGATTAAATACATTATTTTTTATTTATTTTCACTAATTTAGTGATTAATAATATTAATTAGTACAGTTGTTGTCAGCGAACTATATGCTAATCAACCACAGACTCAAAAATATGATGCTACGCTATTCTACAATCGAAGCAGGATTGCAATAATTAAAGCATGTCATGAACATAAAGATCGGTAGCCTTCTAGGCGAAGGAAAAGCCAGCAAAATCGTGTTTTAATTGAGGTAAATAAACATAACTACAATATTTCATGAACCATGGGCCTAAATCCAGATTCAGACAAACTCAAGACCTTTCAAATAGGTGTTAAGAGGGACTGGAATTGTTCTAGACATATCAAAGCTCATCATGAGATAAATAATTTTGATATAGAGATCATGCTTGGAAAGTCAATGAAATTACGGAACCAAGAAAAAAACTATTTCTAGCAATTCTAGCAGAGTCGAATCAATAGAACAACCATCCTCATGGTACATAAAAATATCAAAACACTGGACATAAGTATGTGTGAGGCCAAGCATATGGAGTAAATCATGTGTAGCATCTGAAAGACATAATAAATAAATGCGACTCTTAAACTTAACAAGGAACAAGGGAATCCCAAACATTAACCCTGAAACTGAAATATATGTATGGTCACTTTAGTTCGTGACATATTCATAGAAGAACAAGGATAGTATGGTATTCATCTTTCATGTAATCTTTACAAAAACAAGAACATTTGAGCATCTCTCCACTTAACTTAAGATACAAACAATACAAACTCAATAAATAGACAAACCTGAGAAGCTGCACTGAGATCTGAACTCTTATCAACCAAACTGTCTAACTTCTCACCTCGAGCTAAGACACTGTCTATAGTCTTGTGCTGAGGCAAACAACATGTAATTATATTTAGTATACAAGTTCACAAATGAATGACGATATAAAGAAATGGAGAGATTTGAGCATCAATTGCAGGCATCGCACGATCTCATTTACAGCTGCTAATACATATCCAAACTCCATAGTACCAAACCTATACACGGCAGATGTCTTTCAGGATACTTGCTACTCATTATCCACCAATCATTATAGAAAAAATTAAGTGTATTTTAGGATTAATATCTTTAGGTATTATTTAGAGTCAATTGAATATTTATATATATATATATATATATATATATATTTAAAAATCATAATTTTTTTTCATAAAATTTGCGAATATTTGCTCAATAACAAATAATGAACATGCTCTAGAACATGTTTGTTAGCAAACACAAAGAATCATTTAAACCCAACAAATGAGAACGAACATACCAAAGCTAAAATAGTCTCTGTTCATTTACAGCCTGATGGTGAATTGCCTTCACTCCATTAAACATTTACATAAGATTGTACATGCAACTCAAGCGTATGTTAGGAATCTTGAAAAAATTTAGGCAGATGATGCCTTGGACAGAACCAGGATCATGCCTAGCTGATAAAAGTTGAAAGACTTGGCTATTTCTTGATGAGAGTATAGAATGATCATCGTTTGTCCCAAATTAAAATTTTAACAGATTACAAACATTTACACTCCTCAAGAAATAACATATGAAATAACTAAAAAGCTTCAATACATAGGTGCAAATATCAGCCGAGGAGAAAAGAGAACAGATTTAAGAACAGCACTCAGTTATCTAATTCTTTCTTATAACTTCATATTATCACTTATTTTGTTTTAAACTTGAATATAGAAAAATATCCTACAAATCTAAATCATTCACCGAGATCTTAATGCCTACAAAGTAACACCCAAGTAAGTATAAAGTATCTGCTAACAATCAAAGTCGAGATGATCATTAAGATAATATAGAGCATCATGACTGACGAATGCTTCGTTCAAAGTTTGATTACAGTACTTACAAGAATAATTTTAGTTTCATCCAATTCCCGCTGAATTCTCAACAACTTGTCAGCCTCAGCAGGATCCTAAGCAGTTTATGAAGGCAAGAAATTATGGAACTAAGAGATATATTGCAAGAGCAAAGTATAATAATAATAATAAAAGAATACAGAAAATATTTAAATGCCTGAAACTTGGTCAGCGCCTCAGCTAGATAAGGCCATTGTTGGGCATTATCTGCTTGCACAGTTTTCCATGAATCACCAAAGCTCTTTTGATATTCATCCAAGACCTGCAAATTATCACATTCTGTTATAATTTACGAAATCAGTAAAAAGGACTTTTCCCAAAAACCTTGATGCTCTCACTGTAGGTTGCACCAATTAGAGGGCTGCATACCTGGTTGAGCAAAGAAAATGCACTTCGGACAGGATAGTGATCATCCATAAAACCCAACGCGCACAAGCCATTTTGGTTGTACGAATGAACCTTGTATTCTGATTTACAAACGATCAGACCAATAAGTCAACTTTGGCCAGCAGAGAAGTTGGATACGATTTGAAATTTGAAGAAAGAACGAACTATCCACAGTTACAGTTCACGTCAGTCATCACATTGTCAGTCAACTCATATAAACAGAAATAATAACAACCAAAATGACACAAACAATGATAACAATAACACTCAAGTCTCATCTGTTAAGCTACAAAAAATATTATGCTAAAATGAATAATGTAATAGAAACTTCAGTTCACATATATTGTTCAAATTTTCTAAGGTATAAGAATGGGATAAACCAGCCAATCTTACATTACTGGATAAACCTATTACAAAGAATACCAATTCAGGATTGATGTTATTCTTCTTTGAATCAAATAAGAAAACAAAATTTCACAATTAAGAAAACTCTAGGTAAGAACTTACTCCATTCAATATGTCCACATAAGAACACCTTTTCAACTTCTTTGTTTTCCATTCAGTCACTAAACATCCCTGCAGTGTTCTAAAAATCGGGTTAGTCGCTAGGCGGCACTTGAGAACCGAAATTTTAGTTTAGGCGATCCTTCTAGGCGCTCGGACAATTAGGCGTTGTCTAGGCGGCCTAGGCGCGGTTGCGAAGTTAGTATGCGGTCCAAGCGCCGCCTAGAGGCCCGGTATACATACCCAGTATATTCCCAACTAGTTGGGGTCTGGGGAGTCAGTTGTACGCAGACCTTACCCTTGTAATTATACAAGGAGGCTGTTTCCGTAGCGACCCAAGGTGCATTGCGTCGTTTGATATATTTTTTTTTTTTAGAAACTTCACTAATAGAAGAAACACTAGAATTTAATTGAGCCATTTTGATCTAGTCCATTATTAGCACTATGCCAGGAGAATTGTCAACAATGACTCTTCCAGCTCCATTTGTAATGGACAATAATCTAATCCACCAAAAAACAAATAAATAAATTCATCCCCATATAGTTTGGAAGAACAATAATCTAATCCACCAAAAACATCTCTTAATATGAAATTTGTTTGAACAAATCCACATTCTTGTCTTTACAGATCTTTCAATTCTAATCCACCAAAAACTTCCATTAAAATGAAATTCATTTAAGCAAAACCATGTTCTTGCCTTTCAATCACCACATATGCAACTATATATAAATATCTACATTCTATTTATATACTCTATAATGACATCAGAAATTTGCAATTTTCTTATAATTTTATAAAAGAATGTAGTCATATTCCTCACACTAACACATTTCTAAGAGAAATATACAACAAAGATGGTAAAGATCCGTGACGGGTAATGGTTTCATTGTAGAATTAAAACCAGGGTCAGGAGTGGTATGTACTCCTATTATTATATTCATTTTACTTAAAGCACAGGCCATCTGTTCTTGCGCTCATTATGCGGGTTGGATTGAAATGCTATGCTTTACAAGGCAAACTAAGGTATATGTACAAATTAACAATATCATTGAAGAAAAATTCCATGTATGCATAATTAGGAAGACTAATCAAAACACTTCAACATTAATCATCAGACATACCCAGCACATCAACAGGCATTTCCTTTGACAGAATTCATATAAGAAACAGAGACAAGAAACTAAATCTTTGTTACAAAATTGAGCAACTTCGAACATAGTAACAGAATTATCAAATTATAACCAGTTCAAGGAGCAGAAGAAGAGCAGAATTTTAATGTTTGTTAAATTGTAAAACACCAATAAGGAAATACTCAATACTAAAAACTCTACCACATTAATCAATCAAAAGAAGTCATGGCACCTCTAAGAAATCAACAAATCCCACATAAATCGCCACTCACGGGCAACAGAAAGGTTTGGAAACGAAGCATTGAAATTTAAACATGAAAATGCGAAGGATCACAGCCAACCGGACCTTCATGCTGCACCGACTGCCTCTGGCCCGGCGGTGTCCGTTTAGCTACGGTCCGACCCACGAAAACGATGAACTCCTTAACACTGGGCCGTTGAAAAAACCCGAAACCGCTTAGATCGGACGCGTTCGACAAAATAATCGGATCCGAACCATCCGGAGAGCATTTCAGGACCATCAACGCGGTGATCTTCACCATCTTCTGCCTTTTGGATCTTTAGAACCCTTTTACCCGCAAAATTACCGATGAAGCGTAAAAACAGAACCTTCTGTCAAATTTTGTACCGAAACTTATCTCTGCCGATTGAGAAAAGCAAAAAACCAGCGAAGGTTGGAAATACATACAATCTGTTGGATGTTTCTCGTTTATGCTTTGACAGGGGGAAAGTTGGGAATGGTGGATCTGATGCTCGGCGTTCGTATTAAATTTAAACTTTTAAACATTTTTTTATATTTTAGGATTACGACTAATACAAGCCCGTGTATTACACGTGTGTTTGCTAATTCTTTTCTTAAAATCTAAAATTAATGAGAAAAAATAGTTGAAAATTTATATGCCTTTTATTAAAATATACTACATCCTTTTCAAAATAAGTGTCCGTTTTGACTTTTTTGATTCATCCATTTTGCTATGTATCTAGACATATTTTATGTCTAGATACATAGCAAAATGGATGAATCAAAAAAGTCAAAACGGACACTTATTTTAAAAAGGAGGGAGTATATATTATTATATATTCAGTATGACATTTTTTATTTGTGTGACTTACTTGTATTATATTATAATAATTTTTTGAACTTATATTATTTGTGACTTACGTTATTATTATATTTACATTTACACTAGTACAACGCCCCGTGTATTACACGGGTATTTGCTAATTCTTTTCTTAAAATCTAAAATTAATGAGAAAAAGTAGTTGAAAATTTAAATACCTTTTATAAGAATATATATATTATTACATATTTATTATGACACTTTTTATTTGTGCAACTTACTTGTGTTATATTATACTAATTTTTTTTAACTTACAATATATAACTGCACTACATATAAATATATCAATTGAGAAATAATTTTATTTTTCTAATGAATTTTAATAAATATTATTATTTTTTATTATTATAAAGATAAATATAATTTATTTATTTCATATATACAATATGGATGTCAAATCGAAGATCATCAAAATATTACTAATTTGATATATTATATATGTAGAATCGATAAGAAATACAAAAGTTATCAACTTTTAAATACATTTATAATTCAATAGCTTATTGAAAGAAACAAATCAAAATTCAGGGATACATTAGTCACTTAGTGTCTCACTATGCAAAATGAAAAATGCTACAAGTACATAATAAATGTACATAGAGGTGTACATAGCACTCACATGGAGTGGGGTCCACTTGATTTTTATTTTTGGTAGGACCCACTCAATGTGAGTGTTATGTACACCTCTATGTGCACTATTATGTATCTATAGCATCACTCATGTAAAATTACAAAGAATAGGGTTATATTAATAAAAGTGATATTAAAATACCTAAGTTAGCTAAATAATATTTATAGAATACCCGAACCTAGATTATTAATTATTAGTATATCAATATTATTTATCCAAACTTAATTACGAAGCATGATTTTTCGCCAAGTAGGATTCCGAAGTACCAGAAGCAACCACGTAGGTTCAGCGCATTCGGGAATTATATATAAGGAGGATTTAGTATGACACTTTTTATTTGTGTGACTTACTTATGTTATATTATAATAATTTTTTTAACTTACAACATATAACTACATTAAACATAAATATATCAACTGAAAAATAATTTTATTTTATAATAAATTTTAATAAATATTATTATTTTTTATTATTATAAAGATAAATATAATTTATTTATTTTATATATACAATATGGATATCTAAATCGTAGATCATGAAAAGATGATTAATTTGACATATTATATATGTAAAACCGGTAAGAAAAACAAAAGTTATCAACTTTCAAAATACATTTATAATTCAATAGCTAATTGAAGGAAACAAATCAAAAGTCAGGGATATATTAGTCACTTAGTGCCTCAAAATGTAAAATTACAAAGAATTAAAAGGTTATATTAGTATAAGTGATATTAAAATACCTAAGTTAGCTAAATAATATTTATGGAATGTCCGAACCTAGATTATTAATTATTAATATATCAATAATATTTGTCCAAACCTAATTACGAAGCATGTTCTTCGCCAAGTAGGATTCCGAAGCACCAGAAGCATCCACGTAGGCTCAGCGCATTCGGGAATTATATATAGGGCGATATATTTAGACCTGGCCAAAATCTGGGTACGGTCAAGGCCAGGCCAGGCCTGCCGAGCCGTCGGACTCCAAAACAATGACTCGAACATGGCACGGACTTATACTCGTGTCGGGTCAATGACTTGGTTAAGTGGGTCGGGTCTGGGTCTGGGTTGTTGGGGTACACAGTAAAGCAAACTTTTATGTGAGCTTTTGGATTGTATTTATTCGATTTTCCATTCGACTGAAATAAATGTTTTCACATTGTTGCATGCTTTATGATTGCTTGTATGCTAAATGTTCAATTATCTTATGTTGTAGACAATGTGGTGTGTTAGTAGTCACACAGAAGATTACATTGTCGGTCCCTTATAAGATATAAATGGTATTCACAACTGAGATAGTTATGGACATGACTATCGGTTTAGGTTGTAGTATAAACTGGATATAGCTTGTCTTGGCTATTGGTTTATACTAGTGCGCTGCGTCGCATTGAATGGATCACAGTTGAGACGTGTTCTTCTGTTCTGACTATCATGAAGAACCTAGGTCTCGGTGACTACTAATTCTTAACCCTAATTGTGATACTTAGATATGTGGATATTTGTTTGTTACTTTGATTTACAATGGGTGAGAGCCAAGTATTGGTTCAATATGTTCTGTATCTTGGGTAACAACATTATCTGCATGATATCTATTTATTGGCATTAGGGCACCGTGTCCTGGACATCCAGGTTGATGACGTCCCCTTAAAGAACTCATAATGATTATCGTATAAACCCTGCAGGTGGATTTAATTCGTACGATAATAAGGTTGAGTGGTACTACTTAAGGAATAAAAGATATTGATTAATTAAAGCAATCAGAAGCTTTAATAATTAATGGACGGCGATATCTTAAACACGGGGAATTATATCGAGTCTAATAGAAGCCCTGATTCATTTCGGGATAGGACGGGGGTGAAATATTAATTCTCTAGTGGAATGAATTAATATTTACGGGCCAAATTGTGTTATGGGCTGAACATAAGAATTTGGGCCTGTAAGGAGCCCAAGCCCTATACCTTCTAAGAGATCCCTAGTCTGGCCCAAAGACCTCTATAAAAGGAGGGGACCTCCCATGTTCTAAACCCTAGCAATTTCGTGAGACACTCCAGCCACCATCGTGGAGAGAGTAACGAGAAGGGTTAGAGAAAGACGAGGGCAGTCTGCTTCTTTCAACCGTTTGGAGGATCGTCGTCCATCCGGCGTCCAAGCGTGGTCAGGACACATACTAGAAGGTCGCTCAGATCGAATCAAACCTCCCTTTCAAGGTAATTCTCTGTTCGTCCTTTAGGACCATGCCTAGGGTTATTCGAAATCATGTATGTACGTGTTTGGTATCCGATATCGATCCGTGGGAAGGACCGCCTCGTCGGCGTGTTCCAACAATTGGTATCAGAGCCTCGGTTTCGTAGATTATCGGCTCTGCCTGGAACATGTAGTTGATTTTGTTTATTTGTTTATTCGTTTTCAGTCATGTTCATGGTATGGATGATTGTTTATCTCGTTTATGCTTCTGGATGGTGTCTATCGCAGCCCTTGTGTATTGTTGTAATCGTTTTTCCCACCAGATAATAAGTGTGGGTAGTATAGGCGATTTTGTAGACCGTAGTAGGGTTGTTCTTGTTCGATTTTTGCTGTAATTTTGTGTTCAAAGTCGAACGTTTTCAAGATGACCAACCTGGAGGCGGCGGCTAGGGTTTCAGCATTCACCGGGGGCATTTTCGTCGGCGAAAACCGTTTTGGCCATAACTTTTGCTACAGGTGTCCGATTTCGGCCCATAATACCATTTCGGAAACGGGAGAGCGAGATCTACATATGTCACGGATTTTCCGAGACAGCCTGTGGCGGGGTCAAATTCAGTCGTCTAGATGAAGTTTTCGGCCCTTTTCCGTCGGTGGGTATCGATATTGCTTGAATGATCCGATTTACGCGAGATGCCGATTCGAGTGTTCATCCATGACCTTGTTGAATCATGTAATAGTTTTTGATAGGCTATTAGTGGTTTGCTTAAAAGGGGCTGCGATAGATGTGTTTTAATTTTCGCATTGCCGATTTAATTTTGCTAGAGCATGTTTATTTGATTATGTGTCTAGCTGATTTAAATAGAATTTTGGCATGCTAGAAATTATGTGAATAGGTGCTATAAATTTATAGAAAGCTGTTATTGCTTTTGTTTTGAATTTTAGGAGCATGCTAGGATTTATGTGATTTGCGTGTTAGGAGCATGATAGGAATTTTATTATTTCTTATTGCATGCTGTTAAAAACCTTCAAGTAAAAATGACTAAGTGAGTTTAATATGAATTTTAATTAATTAATTTGGCCTCCACAATTGGTCTTTAAGTAAGGTGTTTGTCGCTCGCGGGACCCTGGGAGTCTCCCCATAACGGATGCGGCATTCACGAGCTTACTAGATAAGACTTCTATTCAAACGACTTAACCTTTAGGTGAAGTGAGTGGCATACGCGTGACCCATGGGGTCTCCTCCCTAACGGATATTGTCATTCATAAGCTCACCGGTAAAGATTATTTCGAGATAACCATAGAAAATTATTTACAAGCGATGTGTCTTCCCCATCGGTAGGTTCATCAATTGTGTATGATTGTTCTTGTGGTTAAATTGTGGTCATCACTTAGATGTGAATTTTAATATAACTCCCCAACGGAGTCCCTGTTTTAATTCACATGGCCAGTGTTCAAAATTCCGACTATTTATTTCATTTGCCATAAGGACAGGTTGGAGTGCAATTGAGATTAATGACTGGGTGTCTTCTTAATTGAAATATGTGTAAACGTCCACCCAACGTGGCTTGCATGTGTGTTCGTTAAGTTGTCGAAGGTTGCATTAAATAATGGTTTTTGAAGGTTTCCATATTTTTTGCTTCAAATTTATGTGAATTATTGCTTACGTGTTTGCAATTATTTATTTCAGATATTCATCGTGTCATTCAATCCGTTTATGGTCATTCTCAATCAAAACAAGCTTACTGGTCCAAATTATTTGGACTGGAAGAGAAATCTGGATATTGTCCTTGTTGCTGATGAGTACAAGTTTGTGCTCACCACTCATGCTCCTGCTCCTTTGAGCGCCCAATCTACTGAAGAGGAAAGGGAGGCTCATCAGAAGTGGCATAAGGCTGATGAGATGGCTCGTTGCTACATCTTGGCATCCATGTCAAATGTTTTGCAACAGCAGCATCACACCATGCCTACTGCTGCTGACATGATGTTGAGCCTCAAGGAACTCTTTGGTGAGCAAGATAGGGCTGCTCGGTTTAAGGCTATGAGGAAGATTATGTCTTCTGTCATGCCAGAGGGAGCTTCTGTGCGAGAGCATGTTCTCAAGATGATGGAATATCTGAATGAGATAGATGTGCTCGGAGAAAATATCGATGACGAAGCCAAGATCGATATCATCCTGCACTCGCTCCCGAAGTCCTATGAGAACTTCCGCCTGAATACAATCATGAATAAGAAGGGCTATACTCTAGCCGAGCTTCTTACGGACTTGGTTGCAGCGGAGGGTCTTATGGGAAGGGGACCACAGGCTCATGTTTCTGTACAAGCTGGACCTTCTTCGTCGAAAGGCGGGAAGAAGAAAAAGCAAGTGCAGAAAAAGAGTGGTGGAACCAGTGGGAGCAGTGGGAGTGGTGGGAGCAAAGCGGTAGCGCCTTCTGGTGGCGTGGTGAAGCCGAAAGGCAAGTGCTTCAAGTGCAACAAGACAAGACATTGGAAGTCAGATTGTCCCCTCAAGGACGCTCCTGGTACGTCTCTTGCTTTAGTTATCGAAACATGCTTTGCGGCTGGTTCTACCAGTTCTTGGGTAGTAGATACAGGAGCCACTGATCATGTTTGTTATACTTTGCAGGGGTTTCTGCAAAGAAGGCAGCTCAGTGAGGGTGAGATTACCATCAGCTTGGGCAACGCTACACGAGTGGCGGTGGTTGCAGTGGGAGATGTGGACTTATCTTTTTCTGATTCTATTTTAGTATTAAAGAACGTTTTGTACGTGCCGAGTTTTCGGAAGAATTTAATTTCGGTTTCGAAGCTGTTTTTGGATGGATATTCAATTATTTTTAATGACAATGTTGTTATTATGAGAAATAACTCTTTTATCTGTTCTGGCATGTTGGTTAACAATCTTTATACTATTACTTGTGCATATCATACTGTGACTGAGGCTCATGCATATTCATCACTAAACAAGAGAAAGAAACCTTCTCAGTCGAATCAGACATATCTTTGGCACCTAAGGTTGGGTCATGCCAATCTAAGGAGGATCCAAAGGCTGGTAGGTAATGGCTTCTTGGAATCTTTCCAGGTTGAACCATTTCCAGTCTGCGAATCCTGTTTGGAAGGCAAGATGACTTCTAGGCCCTTTAAGGCCAAGGGGAATAGGTCCAATGATGTGTTGGAATTGATTCACTCTGATTTGTGTGGGCCTATGTCTATTCAAGCTAGAGGTGGTTTTGAGTATTTCGTTACTTTCATTGACGATTACTCAAGATATGGGTACATTTACTTGATGCGCCGCAAGTCTGAATGCTTTGACAAGTTCAGAGAATTCAAGGCAGAAGCGGAGAACCGTCAAGGGAAAAATATCAAGTCAGTGCGATCTGATCGTGGTGGCGAATACCATAGCAATGAATTTAGGCAATACTTATTAGAGAATGGGATTACATCCTAGCTGACTGCGTCTGGTACTTCCCAACAGAATGGCGTAGCAGAGAGAAGGAATAGGACTCTGTTGGAAATGGTGAGATCGATGATGAGCTATTCTTCATTACCTACCTCGTTTTGGGGATATGCCTTGGAAACGGCGGCGTACCTTCTTAACTTTGTACCTTCTAAATCAATTCTGAAAACTCCAATAGAATTGTGGTCCGGGCGCAAGCCCAGTTTAAACCACATTCGGATTTGGGGCTGCCCAGCACATGTGTTGGATAAGGAAGTTGATAAGTTGGCACCTAGAACAGAAGTACGACTGTTTGTAGGTTACCCAAAGGGAACGAGAGGTGGTTACTTTTATAGTCCTAAAGATCAGAGGGTAGTGGTTAGCACCAATGCCCAATTTTTAGAGGATGACTATATGAGTGAGCATAAGTCCAAGAGTGAGATTATTCTCAAAGAGTTGAGGGCAGACAATGGCATACCGAGTGTGCAAGAGGATATACCACAAGAGACTGCACAACGTGTTGACTCTGATGTATTTACACCTGAATTGCCTCGTCGTAGTGGGAGGGTTGTTCGTCAGCCCGATCATTTCATGTTTATGGGAGAGTCTTCAGACTTTATCCCAAGTGAAGAGCATGATAGTGATCCCTGGACCTACAATGAGGCAATCCAAGACGTAGATGCAGATTCTTGGCAAAAATCTATGGATTCTGAGATTGAATCTATAGATGCTATGGATGTATACGACCTTAGGGACCTTCCTGAAGGCAAGAAAGCGATTGGGTGCAAATGGGTCTATAGGCGTAAGAGAGGATCTGAGGGGAAGGTTATTTCCTTCAAAGCACGGCTGGTTGCGAAGGGTTTCACTCAGAAAGAGGGAATCGATTATGATGAGACCTTCTCACCGGTAGCCATGCTTAAGTCAATCCGAATTCTCTTATCCATAGCAAGTCACATGGACTATGAGGTTTGGCAAATGGATGTCAAGACAGCTTTCCTTAACGGAAACTTGGATGAAGACATCTATATGCAGCAACCCGAGGGTTATGTGAAGAAAGGCCAAGAGCATCGAGTATGGAAGCTAAAGAAGTCTCTTTATGGACCAAAACAAGCTTCTAGGTCTTGGAATATTTGTTTTGACGAGGTGATCAAGTCCTATGGATTTGATCAATGTCAAGACGAAAGTTGTGTATACAAAAAGAGCAACAGAAACGTAGTGGTATTCTTAGTATTATACGTAGATGATATTCTTCTCATCGGCAACGATGTCAAGATTTTGTCAGACGTAAAGGTATGGCTTTCAGAACAGTTTCAAATGAAGGACTTGGGTGAGGCATCGTACATTCTTGGAATCAAGGTCATTCGTGACAGGAAGAAGAGAATGTTGTGTCTATCTCAAGTTGCTTACATTGATACTGTAATTGCTCGTTTCAGCATGCAGAACTCCAAGAAAGGGTTGCTACCTTTTCGGCATGGAGTTCCTCTATCTAAGGATATGTGTCCGAAGACACAAAAGGAGATAGAAGAAATGGCTAAGGTTCCTTATGCTTCGGTTGTAGGAAGCCTTATGTATGCCATGCTGTGCACGAGACCTAATATTTGCTATGCGGTTAGCATGGTTACGAGATATCAGTCTAACCCTGGTCAAGGACACTGGACTGCGGTAAAGCATATTCTCAAGTATCTGAAATGAACTCGGGATTATATGCTTGTTTACCAGTCAGATGGTCTAATTCCTTTGGGTTACACAGATTCTGATTTCCAAGCTGATCGAGATAAGAGAAAGTCGACCTCGGGTTATGTGTTTATGATGGGAGGCGGATTAATCTCATGGAGGAGTGTGAAGCAGAAATGCATCGCAGATTCTAACATGGAAGCCGAATACGTTGCTGCTTCAGAAGCAACAAAGGAGGCTGTTTGGCTCAGGAGCTTCTTACTGGACTTAGGGGTATCTCCGAGTGTGCCTAGGTGTATCACAATTTATTGTGACAACGCTGGTGCAGTCGCAAACTCGAGAGAACCCCGAGCACATAAGGCCAGTAAACACATCGAGAGAAAGTACCACCTTATACGAGAGATCATGAAACGAGGAGATGTAGTTGTGACGAAGATAACATCGTTGGATAACCTAGCTGATCCTTTCACGAAGACTCTGACTGTCAATGTCTTCAAAAAACACGTAGAGGGTCTTGGTTTACGATGTGTGGCAGCTAGACTTTGAGTATAAGTGGGAGAATTGTTATGACATGTGTTTATATACTAAAAGTTTAGTTTTAGTATAAGTGGGAGATTGTTGGGTTATATAGTAAAGCAAACTTTTATGTGAGCTTTTGGATTGTATTTATTCGATTTCCCATTCGACTGAAATAAATGTTTTCACATTGTTGCATTCTTTATGATTGCTTGTATGCTAAATGTCCAATTATCTTATGTTGTAGACAATGTGGTGTGTTAGTAGTCACACAGAAGATTACATTGTCGGTCCCTTATAAGATATAAATGGTATTCACAACTGAGATAGTTATGGACATGACTATCGGTTTAGGTTGTAGTATAAACTGGATATAGCTTGTCTTGGCTATTGGTTTATACTAGTGCGCTGCGTCGCATTGAATGGACCACAGTTGAGACGTGTTCTTCTGTTCTGACTATCATGAAGAACCTAGGTCTCGGTGACTCTACTAATTCTTAACCCAAATTGTGATACTTAGATATGTGGGATATTTGTTTGTTACTTTGATTTACAATGGGTGAGAGACAAGTATTGGTTCAATATGTTCTGTATCTTGGGTAACAACATTATCTGCATGATATCTATTTATTGGCATTAGGGCACCGTGTCCTGGACATCCAGGTTGATGACGTGCCCTGAAGGAACTCATAAGGATTATCGTATAAACCCTGCAGGTGGATTTAATCCGTACGATAATAAGGTTGAGTGGTACTACTTAAGGAATAAAAGATATTGATTAATTAAAGCAGTCAGAAGCTTTAATAATTAATGGACGTGCGATATCTTAAACACGGGGAATTATATCGAGTCTAATAGAAGCCCTGATTCATTTCGGGATAGGACGGGAGTGCAATATTAATTCTCTAGTGGAATGAATTAATATTTGCCAAATTGTGTTCTGGGCTGAACATAAGAATTTGGGCCTGTAAGGAGCCCAAACCTTATACCTTCTAAGAGATCCCTAGTTGGCCCAAGGACCTCTATAAAAGGAGGGGACCTCCCACGTTCTAAACCCTAGCAATTTCGTGAGACACTCCAGCCACCATCGTGGAGAGAATAACGGAAGTGTTAGAGAAAGATGAGGGCAGTCTGCTTCTTTCAACCGTTTGGAGGATCGTCGTCCATCTGGCGTCCAAGCGTGGTCGGGACACATACTAGAAGGTCGCTCAGATCGAATCAAACCTCCCTTTCAAGGTAATTCTCTGTTCGTCCTTTAGGAGCATGCCTAGGGTTATTCGAAATCATGTATGTACGTGTTTGGTATCCGATATCGATCCGTGGGAAGGACCGCCTCGTCGGCGTGTTCCAGCATGGGTCCGGGCCGGGTCCGTCATTTTTATAAAGACCAATAAAAAAATATAGAAAAAACGGGCCATCGACCTGGGTCGAGTCATGAAATGGATGACATTGAGACGGCCCGTCGGAAATTCGGTCCAGTCCTGGAGTCGTGGTCAATGGGTTTGACCGGACTGGTCCTTGCCGGGGCGGCGGGCCTTGGCCATGTCTAGATGTATTAAATTAAAACTTTTAGACTTATATTCAACTAGTATTTGATCATGTGCACATACACAAATGTTTAAATTATTATAAGTTATATATATATATATATATATAATATTAAAATTATAAGTTAGATAATAGTATCACATTTAAAATTTGTGGCATTAATATAAATAAACATTATAAAAGTATTCAACTTTGTAAGTTGTGAAGATTGACAGTAAATCGTAAAACCTTCTTGAGTTTTCAGGATTCAGACGATCGCAATATTATTTAAAGAAAGTTTGAATTAAAGACCTTAAAAGTATTTTTTTTAATTAGAGTTGATTAATGATAATACATGTTTAATATTGTAATACCCCGTTTGAATAAGGATTATTTGAGATTATTTTTTGTTATCTTTATTATTATTATTATTATTATTATTATTATTATTATTATTATTATTATTATTATTATTATTATTATTATTATTATTATTATTATTTGTTATTATTTAATTGCCTAATTGATTATTGCTATTATTATTATTATTATTATTATTATTATTATTATTATTATTATTATTATTATAAATATTATTGCTAAATGTCTAATTGCTTGTTATTATAATTAATATTATTGCTTTGATTATTATAATTATTATTATTATTATTTGTTAACTCTCTACTTGTCTAATTGCCTAAGTATTATATTTAATTATAATGTTTTTAATTGTATTATATTTAATTATAATGTGTTTAATTGTGTATTATTACTAGAGTAATAAAATGACATATATATATATATATATTTTAGTCTGGTTTTTATTTTTATTTATCGTGTGATTATCCGAGTCCCGACTGCCTTATTTCCTGTCGAACCGAGAGTACCGGCACTGGACCCGCTAGTCGCGCCCCGGGCCAAGGACCCGTGCACCAACAGACCCGGTCCGACCCGTTCACTTGCTTAGATGGGAAGCTAATTACCTAAACCTAGGTGTATTTAAATGAGATTAATTTCCTCAGTGGTTTTAACCCGCAACTTTTCTCTTCCATCTGATCGAGAATCCCTTCTCCCTCGTTCTCGCTTTTCTCTCTTGCCAAACCACTTTCGATCATCATCATCCTCTCCCCCTCGCAACAGCATCGTCATCGTCATCACCAAGCGATCATCATCCTTGGCTCGCTGCTCAAACAACCTGCTCGCACCATCATCATCATTCCGTAACATCATCATCCTTGGTTCACCATCATCAGCGCAAATCGCAGCCACCCGCAACAACCCTCCTCCGGCGAGTTCAACCCGCGTGCTGTCAAGCTTCCGATCGCGCCAACCTCCCGTCGTGATTGCTGCTCCTCTGCCATCGTCGACGGGCCCACCTCATCGTCGAAACCTTGCTGTCGTGAACCCAGCGAGTCCATCCTCCGTCGCACAGCAACTTCCGACAGCATCCTCTCCTCCGCCGCGACCCTTCACAGCGACCAGCAACTCCCGACGGCCGCGTCAACCGCTGTTCCTCCCTGCGAGACGTAGCGCAGCTGTCGAGCCTGTTGCCGCCGCTGTCCGCGAGATCCATCGTCGCCAGCACCCCGTGGACGTGTTCGTTCTGTTCACCTGACCTAGTTGTTGTCCCAAAGTTCGAGCCCGCAAGCAAACGACCGCCACGTGCACGTCCTAATCGTTCAGCCCCAATTCGACCCGTTTCGTAACCCCGTCCTGAGAACGGTACCCGGGCTGACCCTCAATTTATTTAATGTGCTCTTTTATGTGTTTAATGTGTGCTTAATAAGCTGATTTTGATGAGTTCGATATATTTGTGTGGTTGTTTGATTAAATAGCATGAATATATATATCATTCGATTACCGTCACTTTGGTTTGTTGTCGAACTGAGTTTAATGTGGTATTTTTCGTGGAAATCCTGGAGTTATAGGTACTTGGAGTCGTCCTTGATTTATTGGTTTCGGTTTGAGGTCGTTTCGAGTTGTATAATGTGAGTTATTATTTTTCTAAACCGAGCATGCTGCTGAACCATAATAAATTCACTATAAATCGAGTTCTTGTCCGTTTTGGCTGAATTTTTGATATGTTGTTCCATGAGTATGTAGAATGTGTGCCAAGCCCCTGAATTTATTTTGGTGTTTTTGATGTTCAAATGCTTGAATCAGTTTCTGGTCAGAATCTTGTAAAATTCATTAAAAATCGTACACTTGGATTTTTTAGCTGAAATTTTGAGGAGTATGTTATTTTGTGTTGTATCAAAATTTAAGATTACAATTCGAAGTGTAGCTATGTGAACTAGAAACCTCAGATTTTGGCACTGTTGTTGCTTAATTTATTTAAAAATGCTCCCGGATGAACTAGGGGTTGAAACTTGGTGAGATTATGTGTTTTTGCATGCCCTATGTCGTGGTAAAGTTTGAGGTAAATTGGTTGAGCCTAACTCCTAATTTTGTATTTTATTTATTTTGGAGTCTTAATGCTCGGTTATCCGTTGTTTAGGTTCGGGTTGGATTTTATTGATGTCGACATGATTTATGTGTATTACCTGAGGTTTATGAGTTGTGTTCAGGTCTAGTAGTCACTCCATAATACTTAACTCGGTCAAGGAATCCACGAGTCACTTAGTCGATATAATTTCGGCTAAGTATGTGCCTTGTGTGTTGTCTTGTATTGGACAGTCAGTTGATAGGCTATTATAATTGTTGTAGGTTCTTCGAGCTGAACTTTTGCCATAATTCCCTCAAGCCTGTGTTTGGCTATACCTCTTGCTATACCAGGTGGGTTTATTTATAAAATTGCTATGCTTTAATTAATTGTTTTTGTTGTGGTATGATCAAAGTGTGCATATGGACCATTTGTCCTTCGATGTGAGATGTACCGGCCGTCGAACGGTTATCCCCGTAGTTATAGAACGTACCTTCGGGTAGTCTTCTTTATTTATATATAGAAATCAGGGCATGAGCCTTGACTGGTGATCCTCGTATGTAAAGCCAAGACGTAAGTTTTGGCATTCGGGGAGGATTTACTCCTTCTGGCTGGGCGTCGATTGTAAGACCCGAGGAGCATTCGATACGTGTATCAGTTTAGTGGTCTGTTGGTATAGGTGTGCACATGAGGGTTGACTCTGGGATAGGAGATGGATATTTTGATTTGTGTTCTTACTGTGACCATACCTGCTTTATTTTATGAATTTGAAGATTGATTATTGCATAGTGGTGAGCACCTCGAATTTCTAATTGTGCTCACCCCCACCTGCTCTTCATGGATGCAAGTTAGTATTTGCAGACACGATAGGAGGAGGCGAGTGGTGGTCATATTACTGATTTTACTTCCGTTGTTTGAACAGTCTAGTATCAGTTATGCATTTCTGATTTACGTTGATTATCGGATTATTGATAGGGAGTGTACTCCCTAGTATTTATGAATTTGATGAAACCCAGTTTTGGGAGTTGATGTTATTGAGGAACCCGGTTTGGGTGTTGACATGATTATTGGACCCGTTTGGGAGTTGCATTTATGACATTATTGGAAATTGTTTTTCAATTAGTAGCGCGACCAAAGTTTATGATATAAAATTTGAAAATTTTATACTGATTTTCGTCAAATAAAAGTGGGGCATTACAATTTGGTATTAGAGCCAGGTTGCGTTTCTGTAGACTGGTCTAAGTATGAAAATTTGATTATGTGAATATATGCTTGACCTTGTGTTATGACCACTCGCTCTCGTTGGGCCGCGCCAGCTCAGGTATGAGTACCTGAATAATTTTGAGATTATTGTGCATTACTTGATGTTAGATATGAGAAATCGGGGCTTATGATCTATCCATCTTTGCTTAAAATTTGACGTTGAACTCTATACTTCTTTTATTATTGTGCTAAACTTTTAGGTTGTTCAATGTTGAACTATGGCTCGTCGTAATGCTTGCAATCATCAGCCTACCCCGTCTCCGTCTCCACCTCACTAGCAGGCCCCCAACCCTGCTGGGGCTCATTTGAACATGGTTCTTTAGTATCGGCGTTTATCTCCACCAGAATTTGCTGGGACTAAAGGGCCCGAGGCAGTGGCGGAGTGGATCCGTCAGCTAGAGTAGAATTTCGATCTTCTGCAGTGCCCGAATGCTCAAAAGGTTATATGTGTCCGTTATATGCTGAGGGACGCTGCCGCTTTATGGTGGTCCAGCTACTGGAGGGTGAGGCAGGCTGAGCTGAATGTTTTGACTTGGGATCACATGAAGGAGGTGATCGTGGAGAAGTATTATCCTCAGAGTTATTGCATGAGGATGGAGCGCGCTTTCTGGGATCTTACTCAGGGGACCGACACAGTCGAGGATTATGAGCGGGTGTTCACCCACATAAGCGCCTTTTCTCCACATATGGTTGACACCGACCTGAAGAGGGCCTCCAAGTTCCGAGACAGACTGAACGAAATCCTCAGTATGCACGTTGCTAGCCAGGGAAACCTTCTCTATGATGAGACAGTTATCCAAGCCATCCAGCTAGAGAGTTATCAGACTCTCGATGCTTCTGACGCTTCTGCGCAGCTAGTCCAACCCATTTCTTCCATGCCGCGCGGCTCTAGTTCGGGCAAGAGGAAGTCTGGCTACCCCCAGAAAAAGAAAGGGAAGAAAAGAAACTTCGAGAAACGCGACGACCGCCTTGCCCAAGGCCAGTATCCGAAGTGCCCTAAATGCGGCCATTACCACCCCGGGGAGTGCCGACACGATTAGAGGGTTTTTTTCAACTGTCAGTGCCCCGACCATTTTTACCACAACTGCCCCGAACCAAAGAGACAGCCACCATACCAGCAGCGCTATCAGCAGCAGCAACAGCTTCCCCCTCCACCTCGCCAGCAGCAGCAGCAGCAGTAGCAGAATATACAGCCTCCACCGCACCAGCAGAGGGCTGGGGGCCAGGCCCGAGTCTATACCATCGCTCATGACGAGGCGGCCAACAACGCAGGTACCATGTCAGGCATGATTTCTTTATCCAATGTGCCTATCTTTGCATTATGTGACACTGGAGCTACTCATTTCTTTATCTCTTCTCGATGCTTGAAGGCTTTATCCATTAGTACTGTATGCCCTTGTGATCCTCTCGAGGTTAGCTTAGCCATGGGAAAAATTATTATCTCCGATTCCAAGATTCCAGGTCTTCAAGTTAGTATTTGTGGGCGAGTTATGGAGATCGACACCTATGTAATTGAAATGCGGGACTTCGATGTGATCTTGGGCATAGACTGGCTCACTCGCTATCGTGTCGACATCCAGTGCCAGGCGCGCGAAGTCACACTCTTTCCTGATTCCGATCAGCCTGTTGTTTTCTATGGGGTGAAGTCGAGGACTTTGCCTCGAGTCATCTCTTCTTTGAAAGCTAGGAAAAGCCTTTCTAAGGGTAGCTGTCAAGGCTATCTTGTGTCTATGGTATCCAAGGACGTTTCTGAGAGTTCCCCGGAGAGAGTCTCTATCGTCTGCAAGTATCTCGATGTCTTTCCTGATGAATTGTCCAGAGGACCGCTTGGCCGCCAAGTTGAGTTCACCATTGATCTAGTAACAGGAGTTGGCTCCGTTTCTAAGGCCCCTTACCGTATGGTGCAGAAGGAGCTTCAGGAGCTCAAGGCCTAAATCCAGGAGTTGCTCAAGTTCGGTATCATTCGGTCGAGTGTTTCGCTGTGGGGAGCGCCCGTCCTATTCGTGAAGAAGAAAGACGAATCGATGCGCATGTGTATTGACTATCGGGAGATGAATGCCCTTACCGTCAAGAACAAGTATCCCCGTCCTCATATTAAGGATCTATTCGACCAGCTGAGGGGAGCCAGCGTCTTTTCCAAGATCGACTTGAGGTCTGGTTATCATCAGCTGAAGATTCGGGAGTCAGATATTTCTGTACCCGTTATGGGCACTACGAGTTTGTGGTAATGTCGTTCGGACTCAGCAATGCCCCGGCCATGTTTATGGACCTTATGAATAGGGTCTTTCAGCCCTTCCTGGACCAGTTTGTTATTGTATTCATCAACGACATCTTGGTTTATTCTCGGAGCATTGACCAGCACAAGGAGCATTTGAGGTTTGTGCTGGAGACTCTTCACCGCGAGAAGCTTTATGCAAAATTCTCAAAGTGCGAATTCTGGTTGGATCGTGTGGCATTCCTTGGCCACATTGTGACAGCTCGAGGCATTGAGGTGGATCCCAGTAAGATCGAGGCAGTGAGCAAGTGGGATACGCCAAGAAGTGCCACTGATGTTCGTAGTTTTTTGGGGTTAGAAGGATACTATCGGAGGTTTATCTAGGGCTTCTCAAAGATAGCCCAGCCACTAACCAACCTTACGAAGAAGGCCGTGAGGTTTGATTGGAGTCAGAAGTGCGAGGAGAGTTTCCAGGAGTTGAAGAGGAGACTCACTACCGCGCCTGTCTTGTCCATACCCAACCTTACTTTAAAGTTCACGATCTATAGTGATGCTTCGAAGATGGGTTGGGTTGTGTTCTCATGCAGGAGGGGAGAGTCGTAGCCTATGCTTCGAGACAACTGAAGCCTCACGAGAAGAACTACCCCACTCATGATCTTGTGTTAGCTGCAGTCGTTCACGCCTTGTAGATTTGGCGACACTACCTCTACGAAGACAAGTGTGAGATATTCACCGACACAAGAGCTTAAAGTACATCTTCACTCAGAAGGAGCAGAATATGCGACATCATAGGTGGTTGGAGCTGGTCAAGGACTATAATTGTACGATTAGCTACCATCCTGAGAAAGCTAATGTGGTTGCCTATGCACTGAGTCGGAAGAGTTATGGCCAGCTGTTTTGCTTATTCACCGGGCAAGATGTCCTTCTTCGGGAGTTCGATTGGCTACAGCTAGAGGCAGTGGAGTCGACTTCGGCAGTCGGGGGTATGTTGACCGCCTTGATTGTGGGATCGACTATTCGTGAGAGGATAGTCGCCGAGCAGTCGAATGACTGTTTTCTATGCCGAATGAAGGAGTTGTTGGAAGTCGGTAGAGTTGGAGGATTCGCAGTCGCATCTGATCCCGACCTTGGTCTTTGAGGGTAGACTATGTGTCCTGAAGGTGTGGGAACTGCGAAATGAGATCTTGAGAGATGCCCATAGTGCTTCGTACACCATCCATCCTGGTAGCTCGAAGATGTATCAGGACTTGAGGAAGTCGTTTTGGGGCGAGGCATGAAGAGACAAGTGGCGAGGTTCGTGAATGGGTGCCTGGTGTGTCAGCAAGTGAAGGCTGAGCACCAGAAACCGAGAGGATTGTTGCAGTCATTTGAGGTCCCCTTGTGGAAGTGGGTATGCACCACCATGGATTTCTTGGTGGGACTGCCGAGGTCGAGGACCGGGCATGATTCTATTTGGGTGATTATGGATCGACTTTTGAAGTGTGCCCACTTTCTGCCAGTTCGGACGACTATGAAGGCTAGTGATTATGCCGAGTTGTTCGTCGCTGAGATTGTTAAGCTTCACAGGGTGCCCGTGGAGATCGTGTCTGATCGAGACGCGAAGTTCACTTGCCAGTTCTGGAAGACTCTGCACCGGGCCTTAGGGATGAGGCTGGAGTTCATTAAACTTTTTATCCTCAGACAGATGGTCAGTCAGAGCTGACGATCCAGTACTTGGAGGATATATTGAGGGCTGTGGTCTTGGATCGGAGCTTGACTTGGGAGAGTGCCTTGCCTTTGGTTGAGCTGACTTACAACAACAACTACCACTTTTCGATCAAGATGGCCCCGTTCGAGTCTTTGTATAGACGAAAGGTCCGAACACTCTTGTACTGGGATGAGGTTAGGGAGAGGAAGATTATGGGTCCGGATTTCATTCTTAAAGCTTCGGAGACAGTTGAGGCCACCCGGAAGCATATCCGGTCGGCCCAGGAGAGGCAGAAAGTCTTTGCCGATCGAAAGAGGCAGGAGCACGAGTATGTCGTTGGGGATTATGTCTTCTTGAAGGTCTCGTCCATGAAGGGTGTGATTCGCTTCGGGAAGAAGGGGAAGCTCCAACCTCGCTATATCGGGCCATTCAAGATCCTTTCCCGAGTCGGGAACTTGGCTTATCAGCTGGCTTTACCACCGAGCTTGTCGGGAGTGCATGACGTGTTTCACGTCTTGATGTTGTGGAGATACGTGCATGACCCCGATCATGTGGTGGACTTCGGTGAACTGCAGGTCGAGCGAGACCTTACCTATGAGGAGGTACCGGTGGCCATTTTGGACCAGAAGGTCCATCAGTTGAGGAACCGGGCAGTGAGTCTGGTAAAGGTGCTGTGGAGCCGACATGATGAGTCGGAGGCAACTTGGGAGAAGGAGGCCGAGCTTAGGAGGCGATATCCGAACTTTATGTTCTGAGTTCCACTTTGTATTTTATTGCTTTCTAGATTTATTTTCGAATTACGAGTACGAAATTTTTTGTAAGGTGGATAGACTGTAATACTCCGTTTGAATAAGGATTATCCAATGTTCTGAAAATCGGACAGGACCGGCCGGTTCGACCGGTTCAACTGAGAACCGGCTAGTATACCGGTCCGAATCAAAGGATTCAACCGCTCAGAGATGAAACCGGTAGGAAACCGTTCAAACCGGTTGAGAACCGTGCGAATCGGTGATCCCAAACCAATTCTCGCGGGTCGCCGTATCTTCTACATCCCCATCATTTCAGTTTTTTTGAGGATGAATACAAAACCATAAAACTGAAAAAAGAGCTCAAAGAACCTTAAAAAAGCACATAAAGATCGAAACCAAGTTGAAGAACATTAATTTGTGAACTCTTTTCAAATTTGGATGTAATATTCCTTTTGCGCTTATGCTCAACTGTGACTACATCTTAAAGCACAAAAAGTGGACAATAATAGACATGAACAGCGCAAAACAAAGAACACAAAAAAAAAAGGAGTAGGCGCCTAGGCAACGATGAAATGAATTGTAAGCTATCTAGACCTAATCTATCATTATATAAAAAGAATAACCTTTTTACAAATTTAGAAATAATTTCTCGCCAAAATCATTAATTACATACTAAAAATAGCATAATTAATATGGACTAAAAATCATAACTTATGTTTGGAAACAATCCCCATTTATATGGACTCTTCCAATTAATTTTGTTAGATAAAAAATACGAAATATTTTTTCAATACAACACCTTTTTAATTTTTGGAAAGAATCTCAATTTATATGGATTCTTTCAATTATTTTTTGTATATAAAAGAAAACCGAGATGGGCTATTTGATTTCTAAAAAAAATCAATAGCAATAATTTGCTAATTATTAGTAAATGTTTAGTGCGAATAATGTATATGGGTACATTTACTTGATGCGCCGCAAGTCTGAATGCTTTGACAAGTTTAGAGAATTCAAGGCAGAAGCGGAGAACCGTCAAGGGAAAAGTATCAAGTCACTGCGATCTGATCGTGGTGGCGAATACCTTAGCAATGAATTTAGGCAATACTTCTTAGAGAATGGGATTACATCCAAGCTGACTGCGCTTGGTACTCCCCAACAGAATGGCATATCAGAGAGAAGGAATAGGACTCTGTTGGAAATGGTGAGATCGATGATGATCTATGCTTCATTACCTACCTCGTTTTGGGGATATGCCTTGGAAACGGCGGCGTACCTTCTTAACTTTGTACCTTCTAAATCAGTTCCGAAAACTCTAATAGAATTGTGGTCCGGGCGCAAGCCCAGTTTAAACCACATTCGGATTTGGGGCTGTCCAGCACATGTGTTGGATAAGGAAGCTGATAAGTTGGCACCTAGAACAGAAGTACGACTGTTTGTAGGTTACCCAAAGGGAACGAGAGGCGGTTACTTTTATAGTCCTAAAGATCAGAGGGTAGTGATTAGCACCAATGCCTGATTTTTAGAGGATGACTATATGAGTGAGCATAAGTCCAAGAGTGAGATTATTCTCAAAGAGTTGAGGGCAGACAATGGCATACCGAGTGTGCAAGAGGATATACCACAAGAGACTGCACAACGTGTTGACTCTGATGTATTTACACCTGAATTGCCTCGTCGTAATGGGAGAGTTGTTCGTCAGCTCGATCATTTCATGTTTGTGGGAGAGTCTTCAGACTTGATCCCAAGTGAAGAGCATGATAGTGATCCATGGACCTACAATGAGGCAATCCAAGACGTAGATGCAGATTCTTGGCAAAAATCTATGGATTCTGAGATTGAATCTATAGATGCTATGGATGTATACGACCTTAGGGACCTTCCTGAAGGCAAGAAAGCCATTGGGTGCAAATGGGTCTATAGGCGTAAGAGAGGATCTGAGGGGAAGGTTATTTCCTTCAAAGCACGACTGGTTGCGAAGGGTTTCACTCAAAAAGAGGGAATCGATTATGATGAGACCTTCTCACCGGTAGCCATGCTTAAGTCGATCCGGATTCTCTTATCCATAGCAAGTCACTTGGACTATGAGGTTTGGCAAATGGATGTCAAGACAACTTTCCTTAACGGAAACTTGGATGAAGACATCTATATGCAGCAACCCGAGGGTTATGTAAAGAAAGGCCAAGAGCATCGAGTATGGAAGCTAAAGAAGTCTCTTTATGGACTAAAACAAGCTTCTAGGTCTTGGAATATTCGTTTTGACGAGGTGATCATGTCCTATGCATTTGATCAATGTCAAGACGAAAGTTGTGTATACAAAAAGAGCAACGGAAACGTAGTGGTATTCTTAGTATTATACGTAGATGATATTATTCTCATCGGCAACGATGTCAAGATTTTGTCAGACGTAAAGGTATGGCTTTCAGAACAGTTTCAAATGAAGGACTTGGGTGAGGCATCGTACATTCTTGGAATCAAGGTCATTCGTGACAGGAAGAAGAGAATGTTGTGTCTATCTCAAGCTGCTTACATTAATATTGTGATTGCTCGTTTCAGCATGCAGAACTCCAAGAAAGGGTTGCTACCTTTTCGGCATGGAGTTCCTCTATCTAAGGATATGTGTCCGAAGACACAAAAGGAGATAGAAGAAATGGCTAAGATTCCTTATGCTTCGGTTGTAGGAAGCCTTATGTATGTCATGCTGTGCACGAGACCTGATATTTGCTATGCGGTTGGCATGGTTGCGAGATATCAGTCTAACCCTGGTCAAGGACACTGGACTGCGGTAAAGCATATTCTCAAGTATCTGAAAAGAACTCGGGATTATATGCTTGTTTACCAGTCAGACGGTCTAACTCCTTTGGGTTACACAGATTTTGATTTCCAAGCTGATCGAGATAAGAGAAAGTCGACCTCGAGTTATGTGTTTATGATGGGAGGCGAAGCGATCTCATGGAGGAGTGTGAAGCAGAAATGCATCGCAGATTCTACCATGGAAGCCGAATACATTGCTGCTTCAGAAACAACAAAGTAGGTTGTTTGGCTCAGGAGCTTCTTACTGGACTTAGGGGTATCTTCGAGTGTGCCTAGGTGTGTCACAATTTATTGTGACAATGCTGGTGCAGTCGCAAACTCGAGAGAACCCCGAGCACATAAGGCCAGTAAACACATCGAGAGAAAGTACCACCTTATACGAGAGATCGTGAAACGAGGAGATGTCGTTGTGACGAAGATAGCATGGTTGGATAACCTAGCTGATCCTTTCACAAAGACTCTGACTGTCAATGTCTTCGAGAAACACATAGAGGGTCTTGGTTTACGATGTGTGGCAGCTAGACTTTGAGTATAAGTGGGAGAATTGTTATGACATGTGTTTATATACTAAAAGTTTAGTTTTAGTATAAGTGGGAGATTGTTGGGTTATACAGTAAAGCAAACTTTTATGTGAGCTTTTGGATTGTATTTATTCGATTTCCCATTCGACTGAAATAAATGTTTTCACATTGTTGCATTCTTTATGATTGCTTGTATGCTAAATGTCCAATTATCTTATGTTGTAGACAATGTGGTGTGTTAGTAGTCACACAAAAGATTACATTGTCGGTCCAGATATAAATGGTATTCACAACTGAGATAGTTATGGACATGACTATCGGTTTAGGTTGTAGTATAAACTGGATATAGCTTGTCTTGGCTATTGGTTTATACTAGTGCGCTGCGCCGCATTGAATGGATCACAGTTGAGACGTGTTCTTCTGTTCTGACTATCATAAAGAACCTAGGTCTCGGTGACTCTACTAATCCTTAACCCTAATTGTGATACTTAGATATATGGGATATTTGTTTGTTACTTTGATTTACAATGGGTGAGAGCCAAGTATTGGTTCAATATGTTCTATATCTTGGGTAACAACATTATCTGCATGATATCTATTTATTGGCATTAGGGCACCGTGTCCTGGACATCCAGGTTGATGACGTCCCCTTAAGGAACTCGTAAGGATTATCGTATAAACCCTGCAAGTAGATTTAATCTGTACAATAATAAGGTTGAGTGGTACTACTTAATGAATAAAAGATATTGATTAATTAAAGCAGTCAGAAGCTTTAATAATTAATGGACGTGCGGTATCTTAAACACGGGGAATTATATCGAGTCTAATAGAAGCCCTGATTCATTTCGGGATAGGACGGGAGTGCAATATTAATTCTCTAGTGGAATGAATTAATATTTACGGGCCAAATTATGTTCTGGGCTGAACATAAGAATTTGGGCCTGTAAGGAGCCCAAACCTTATACCTTCTAAGAGATCCCTAGTCTGGCCCAAGGACCTCTATAAAAGGAGGTGACCTCCCACGTTCTAAACCCTAGCAATTTCGTGAGACACTCCAGCCACCATCGTGGAGAGAGTAACGAGAAGGGTTAGAGAAAGACGAGGGCAGTCTGCTTCTTTCAACCGTTTGGAGGATCGTCGTCCATCCGGCGTCCAAGCCTGGTCGGGACACATACTAGAAGGTCGCTCAGATCGAATCAAACCTCCCTTTCAAGGTAATTCTCTGTTCCTCCTTTAGGAGCATGCCTAGGGTTATTAGAAATCATGTATGTACGTGTTTGGTATCCGATATCGATCCGTGGGAAGGACCGCCTCGTCGGCGTGTTCCAGCATGGGTCCGGTCCGGGTCCGTATTTTTATAAAGACCAATAAAAAAAATATAGAAAAAACGGGCCATCGACCTGGGTCGAGTCATGAAATGGATGACACTGAGACGGCCCGTCAGAAATTCGGTCCGGTCCTGGAGTCGTGGTCAATGGGTTTGACCGGACCGGTCCTTGCTGGGTCAGCGGGCCTTGGCCATGTCTAGATGTATTAAATTAAAACTTTTAGACTTATATTCAACTAGTATTTGATCATGTGCACATACACAAATGTTTAAATTATTATAAGTTAT
>CACSLK010000984.1:3936845-3965141 GCA_902706635.1 Striga hermonthica
ATATATATATATATATATATAATATTAAAATTATAAGTTAGATAATAGTATCACATTTAAAATTTGTGGCATTAATATAAATAAACATTATAGTAGTATTCAACTTTGTAAGTCGTGAAGATTGACAGTAAATCGTAAAACCTTCTTGAGTTCCCATGATTCAGACGATCGCAATATTATTTAAAGGAAGTTTGAATTAAAGACCTTAAAAGTATTTTTTTAATTAGAGTTGATTAATGATAATACATGTTTAATATTGTAATACCCCGTTTGAATAAGGATTATTTGAGATTATTATTTATTATCTTTATTGTTATTATTATTATTATTATTATTATTATTATTATTATTATTATTATTATTATTTGTTATTATTTAATTGCCTAATTGATTATTGCTATTTTTATTATTATTATTATAAATATTATTACTAAATGTCTAATTGCTTGTTATTATTATTAATATTATTATTAATATTATTGCTTTGATTATTATAATTATTATTATTATTTGTTTAATGTCTACTTGTCTAATTGCCTAAGTATTATATTTAATTATAATGTGTTTAATTGTATTATATTTAATAATAATGTGTTTAATTGTGTATTATTAATAGATTATTAAAATGAGTTATATATATATTTTTTAGTCTGGTTTTTATTTTTATTTATCGTGTGATTATCCGAGTCCCGACTACCTTATTTCATGTCGAACCGAGAGTACCGGCACTGGACCCACTAGTCGCGCCCCGGGCCAAGGACCCGTGCACCAACAAACCCGGTCCGACCCGCTCACTTGCTTGGATGGGAAGCTAATTACTTAAACCTAGGTGTATTTAAATGAGATTAATTTCCTCAGCGGTTTTAACCCGCAGCTTTTCTCTTCCATCTGATCGAGAATCCCTTCTCCCTCGTTCTCGCTTTTCTCTCTTGCCAAACCACTTTCGATCATCACCATCCTCTCCCCCTCGCAACAGCATCGTCATCGTCATCACCAAGCGATCATCATCCTTGGCTCGCTGCTCAAACAACCTGCTCGCACCATCATCATCATTTCGTAACATCATCATCCTTGGTTCACCATCATCATCGCAAATCGCGGCCACCCGCAACAACCCTCCTCCGGCGAGTTTAACCCGCGTGCTGTCAAGCTTCCGATCGCGCCAACCTCCCGTCGTGATTTCTGCTCCTCCGCCATCGTCGATGGGCCCACCTCATCGTCGAAACCTTATTGTCGCGAACCCCAGTGAGTCCATCCTTCGTCGCACAGCAACTTCCGGCAGCATCCTCTCCTCCGCCGCGACCCTTCGCAGCGACCAGCAACTCCCGACGGCCGCGTCAACCGCTGTTCCTCCCTGCGAGACGAAGCGCAGCTATCGAGCCTGTTGCCACCGCTATCTGCAAGCTCCATCGTCGCCAGCACCCCGTGGACGTGTTCGTGCTGTTCGCCTGATCTAGTTGTTGTCCCGAAGTCCGAGCCCACAAGAAAACGACGCCACGTGCACGTGCTAATCGTTTAGCCCCAATTCGACCCGTTTCGTAACCCCGTCCTGAGAACGGTACCCAGGCTGACCCTCGATTTATTTAATGTGCTCCTTTATGTGTTTAGTGTGTGCTTAATAAGCTGATTTTGATGAGTTCGATATATTTGTACGGTTGTTTGATTAAATAGCATGAATATATATATTATTCGATTACCGTCACTTTGGTTTGTTTTCGAACTGAGTTTAATGTGGTATTTTTCGTGGAAATCCTGGAGTTATAGGTACTTGGAGTCGTCCTTGATTTATTGGTTTCGGTTTGAGGTCGTTTCGAGTTGTATAATGTGAGTTATTATTTTTCTAAACCGAGCATGCTGCTGAACCATAATAAATTCACTATAAATCGAGTTCTTGTCCGTTTTGGCTGAATTTTTGATATGTTGTGCCATGAGTATGTAGAATGTGTGCCAAGCCCCTGAATTTATTTTGGTGTTTTTGATGTTGAAATGCTTAAATCGGTTTCTGGTCAGAATCTTGTAAAATTCATTAAAAATCGTACACTTGGATTTTTGAGCTGAAATTTTGAGGAGTATGTTATTTTGTGTTGTATCAAAATTTAAGGTTACAATTCGAAGTGTAGCTATGTGAACTAGAAACCTCAGATTTTGGCACTGTTTTTGCTTAATTTATTTAAAAATGCTCACGGATGAACTAAGGGTTGAAACTTGGTGAGATTATGTGTTTTTGCATGCCCTATGTCGTGGTAAAGTTTGAGGTAAATTGGCTGAGCCTAACTCCTAATTTTGTTTTTTATTTATTTTGGAGTCTTAATGCTCGGTTATCCGTTGTTTAGGTTCGGGTTGGATTTTATTGATGTCGACATGATTTATGTGTATTACCTGAGGTTTATGAGTTGTGTTCAGGTCTAGTAGTCACTCCATAATACTTAACTCGGTCAAGGAATCCACGAGTCACTTAGTAGATATAATTTCGGCTAAGTATGTGCCTTGTGTGTTGTCTTGTATTGGACAGTCCGTTGATAGGCTATTATAATTGTTGTAGGTTCTTCGAGCTGAACTTTTGCCATAATTCCCTCAAGCATGTGTTTGGCTATACCTCTTGCTATACCAGGTGGGTTTATTTATAAAATTGCTATGCTTCAATTAATTGTTTTTGTTGTGGTATGATCAAAGTGTGCATATGGACCATTTGTCCTTCGATGTGAGATGTACCGGCCGTCGAACGGTTATCCCCGTAGTTATAGAACGTACCTTCGGGCAGTCTTCTTTATTTATATATGGCAGTCAGGGCATGAGCCTTGACTGGTGATCCTCGTATGTAAGGCCAAGATGTAAGTTTTGGCGTTCGGGGAGGATTTACTCCTACTGGCTGGGCGTCGATTGTAAGACCCGAGGGGCATTCGATACGTGTATGAGTTTAGTGGTCTGTTGGTATAGGTGTGCACATGAGGGTTGACTCTGGAATAGGAGATGGATATTTTGATTTGTGTTCATACTGTGACTATACCTGCTTTATTTTATGAATTTAAAGATTGATTATTGCATAGTGGTGAGCACCTCGAATTTCTAATTGTGCTCACCCCCACCTGCTCTTCATGGATGCAGGTTAGTATTTGCAGACACGATAGGAGGAGGCGAGTGGTGGTCATATTACTGATTTTACTTCCGCTGTTTGAACTGTCTAGTATCAGTTATGCATTTCTGATTTACGTTGATTATCGGATTATTGATAGGGAGTGTACTCCCTAGCATTTATGAATTTGATGAAACCCAGTTTTGGGAGTTGATGTTATTGAGAAACCCGGTTTGGGTGTTGACATGATTATTGGACCCGTTTGGGAGTTGCATTTTTGATATTATTGGAAATTGTTTTTCAATTAGTAGCGCGACCAAAGTTTATGATATAAAATTTGAAAATTTTATACTGATTTTCGTCAAATAAAAGTAGGCATTACAATTTGGTATTAGAGCCAGCTTGCGTTTCTGTAGATTGGTCTAAGTATGAAAATTTGATTATGTGAATATATGCTTGACCTTGTGTTATGACCACTCGCTCTCGTTGGGCCGCGCCAGCTCAGGTATGAGTACCTAAATAATTTTGAGATTATTGTGCATTACTTGATGTTAGATATGAGAAATCGGGGCTTAGGATCTATCCACCTTTGCTTAAAATTTGACGTTGAACTCTAGACTTCTTTTATTATTGTGCTAAACTTTTAGGTTGTTCAATGTTGAACTATGGCTCATCGTAATGCTTGCAATCATCAGCCTACCCCGTCTCCGTCTCCACCTCACTAGCAGGCCCCCAACCCTGCTGGGGCTCATTTGAACATGGTTCTTCAGTATCGGCGTTTATCTCCACCAGAATTTGTTGGGACTAAAGGGCCCGAGGCAGTGGCGGAGTGGATCTGTCAGCTAGAGTAGAATTTCGATCTTCTGCAGTGCCCGAATGCTCAAAAGGTTATATGTGCCCGTTATATGCTGAGGGACGCTGCCGCTTTCTAGTGGTCCAGCTACTGGAGGCTAAGGCAAGCTGAACTGAATGTTTTGACTTGGGATCACATGAAGGAGGTGATCATGGAGAAGTATTATCCTCAGAGTTATCGCATGAGGATGGAGCGCGCTTTCTGGGATCTTACTCAGGGGACCGACACAATCGAGGATTACGAGCGGGAGTTCACCCACATAAGCGTCTTTTCCCCACATATGGTTGACACCAACCTGAAGAGGGCCTCCAAGTTCCGAGACAGACTAAACGAAACCCTCAGTATGGACGTTGCTAGCCAGGGAAACCTTCTCTATGATGAGACAGTTATCCGAGCCATCTAGCTAGAGAGTTATTAGACTCTCGATGCTTCTGACGCTTCTGCTCAGCTAGTCCATCCCATTTCCTCCGTGCCGCTCGGCTCTAGTTCGGGCAAGAGGAAGTCTGGCTACCCACAGAACAAGAAAGGGAAGAAAAGAAACTTTGAGAAACGCGACGACCGCCTTGCCCAAGGCCAGTATCCGAAGTGATTTAAATGCGTCCATTACCACCCCGGGGAGTGCCGACACGATTAGAGGGTTTTTTCAAATGTCAGCGCCCCGACCATTTTTACCACAACTGCCTCGAACCAAAGAGACAGCCACCATACCAGCAGCGCTATCAGCAGCAGCAACAACTTCCCCCTCCACCTCGCCAGCAGCAGCAGCAGCAGTAGCAGAACAGACAGCCTCCACCGCACCAGCAGAGGGCTGGGGCCAGGCCCGAGTCTATACCATCGCTCATGACGAGGCGGCCAACAATGCAGGTACCATGTCAGGCATGATTTCTTTATCCAATGTGCCTATCTTTGCATTATGTGACACTAGAGCTACTCATTCCTTTATCTCTTCTCGATGCTTGAAGGCTTTATCCATTAGTACTGTATGCCCTTGTGATCCTCTCGAGGTTAGCTTAGCCACGGGAAAAATTATTATCTCTGATTCCAAGATTCCAGGTCTTCAAGTTAGTATTGGTGGGCGAGTTATGGAGATCGACACCTATGTAATTGAAATGCGGGACTTCGATGCGATCTTGGGCATAGACTGGCTCACTCGCTATCGTGTCGACATCCGGTGCCAGGAGCGCGAAGTCACACTCTTTCCTGATTCCGATCAGCCTGTTGTTTTCTATGGGGTGAAGTCGAGGACTTTGCCTCGAGTCATCTCTTCTTTGAAAGCTAGGAAAAGCCTTTCCAAGAGTAGCTGTCAAGGCTATCTTGTGTCTATGGTATCAAAGGACGTTTCTGAGAGTTCCCCGGAGAGAGTCTCTATCGTCTGCAAGTATCTCGATGTCTTTCCTGGTGAATTGCCCAGAGGACCGCTCGGCCGCCAAGTTGAGTTCACCATTGATCTAGTAACAGGAGTTGGCCCCGTTTCTAAGGCCCCTTACCGTATGGTGCAGAAGGAGCTTCAGGAGCTCAAGGCCCAAATCCAGGAGTTGCTCAAGTTTGGTTTCATTCGGTCGAGTGTTTCGCTGTGGGGAGCGCCCATCCTATTCGTGACGAAGAAAGGCGAATCGATGCGCATGTGTATTGACTATCGGGAGATGAATGCCCTTACCGTCAAGAACAAGTATCCCCGTCCTCGTATTGAGGATATCTTCGACCAGCTGAGGGGAGCCAGCGTCTTTTCCAAGATCGACTTGAGGTCTGGCTATCATCAGCTGAAGATTCGGGAGTCGGATATTTCTGTACCCGTTATGGGCACTACGAGTTTGTGGTAATGTCGTTCGGACTCAGCAATGCCCCGACCGTGTTTATGGACCTTATGAATAGGGTCTTTCAGCCCTTCCTGGACCAATTTGTTATCGTATTCATCGACGACATCCTGGTTTATTCTCGGAGCATTGACCAGCATAAGGAGCATTTGAGGTTTGTGCTGGAGACTCTTCACCGCGAGAAGCTTTATGCAAAATTCTCAAAGTGCGAATTCTGTTTGGATCGTGTGGCATTCCTTGGCCACATTGTGACAGCTCGAGGCATTGAGGTGGATCCCAGCAAGATTGAGACAGTGAGAAAGTGGGATACGCCAACAAGTGCCACTGATGTTTGTAGTTTTTTGGGGTTAGCAGGATACTATTGGAGGTTTATCTAGGGCTTCTCAAAGATAGCCCATCCACTAACCAACCTTACGAAGAAGGCCGTGAGGTTTGATTGGAGTCAGAAGTGCGAGGAGAGTTTCCAGGAGTTGAAGAGGAGACTCACTACCGCGCCCGTCTTGTCCATACTGTTGGGTTCGCATGTACCATACGAGCTATACGCAGCGGAATTTAAAAATTTTAAAACATGTATTTAACAATTAAATACATAACTCGTACATACATATGGCGAATTAACAGATCGTCATCTTTAAAAATATTTAATAATACAAATTTTGATTTGTTTGATAATAAATACAATATTTACCGTTAAACTTGAACTCCTTCAAATTGACGATGAATGAGGGAATCGATTCCCGGTTTGATAACTGCAACGCTTTGTGGTTACTCGCTTAGGAATCCACGTGTCTTCCCTCTAAACGTATCCACCTTTCAAATTCCGGTTCCGATAGCCTCTTTCTTCGCTAGTAGAAAAGTATCGGTTTTGTATAGGAATATTAAATTATATAATATTTTGGGAGATAATTTAAGAACTCTTTCTTAAATTATATTTGAAGAACTTTTCTTCTTTTTCAACTCTTTGGAAAAATTCAAAACTTAGCTTAAAAACCACTTAGCAATTTATGCAAACAATTTGCACTTATTTATACTAAACTTTTTAGCATAAAATAATCAATATTTAGTAATATTTAAATAAAATCTGATTTTATTTAAATAAGATTACTAACTATTGACTTTTATATCATAAACAATTGTGAAGTGGTTCATAACCACCTTTAACCACCATTTATTATAATCCTTTTATTTTTTTTAATCTTTAAATCATATTTAAAGATGAAAATAATAAAATAATAAATCTTTATTATTATACTCTTTTTTCTCCCAATATTATCTAATTTATAATAATCATATTATTATTATTTTAGATTTGAAATTTAAAATCCAATTTTAAATTCCAACTTATTAATTTAGTAATTACTTTAATTACTAAAGTAATATCCAAAATACAATTAATCAATCTTATTGATTAATTTAGTATATTCCTTTTAATTGACATCTAATCAAAATTAGATTTTTGTCAATTAATTCTAACTCTTTAGAAATACAAATATTCACCATCATTCAAAAATTGGTGTGACCTTTTAGGTTCACAATTAATAATAGTAGTGGGTTTACAACTCTTTGTAATTTGAGTTAATCTTTATTAACTCTTACTCATGAATTAACCCCTTAATTCATGAACCCACATATCATGGGAACACCTATCAAGTAGCATGAATCTAGTATTAAGTGAATAGCGAGTAAACCTATTTCGATTACAATTACATACATGTAAAATCCTTTCGACATCCAATTTCTCGATTAAATCTTGGGTATGATTTTAGTCGAAACCCAAATTGATTTAATAACTATGATTCCATTTCAAGTTTAGTAATTCGTTTATGAATCTCTATTCATCCCGCCTTGGCCAAGGACTTTGAATTACTAATCATGAAACACATAGGAAATTCACTTATCTTCATAAGTGTCGAATCCTTTGTTGGCCACTAACAAACTTCCATACATATTAACATAATACCCAAAATATCCCTTTATACGATTGTGCTAGCAACCAAAAGGATAAATCAAAGTAGAATGTAATATGCACAAAGTTACTATTGTGCCTCAAGTCTAAGGACCAATCATGTACTATTGTAACATGAAAATACTTATTCGACAAGACAAATCTTTCATTAAGTATTTTCATACGGTCATGTTCAGTGAACTTGTTCTCTAACAAGCACTCACATATATGTACTTGCGTCCCACGCTAATGTTGATGGAATGCAACATTCTTGTCCAACAAGCATACATACTATGTGGAATTCTTTTATGGATTATTTGATATCCCATCTCGAAACATCCATCAAATTGGAACTTTATTTAAGATCACGACTTTCAAGATATGTTCCATGATTACCATCTCTATGCGCAACCATATCTTATAACCATAAGTGATCTAGGGATTTTATCTTAAGTGCAATTATATGATAAATGCTTACTCTTAAGATAAAGTAATGCCTTTTAATTAATATAATTCCAATAGATTGTATTTTCAAGTAGAATACGTCCAATCTGATTGGAACGCCGGGTATACTACTCTAACAATCTCCCACTTGCCCTAGTTCCAATCACTTAGGGCCATCTTCTCAAGATGTCCTTTGAACACTTTCTGTGATACAGGCTTAGTTAAGGGATCTACTATATTTTCTGCCGAGTCGACTCGTTCCACAACGACGTCACTCTACCAATGATTTTTCTAATCAAATGGTATCGTTTTTATAATGTGCTTGGATCTTTGATGAGATCTTGGCTCCTTTGCTTGCGCAATAGCCCCATTGTTATCACAATAAATCGTTATTGGATTAACAACGGATGGTACTACACCCAACCCTTGGATGAAGTTCCTTATCCAAACAGCTTCTTTTGCAGCATCGGATGCAGCAATATATTCAGCCTCTGTAATAGAGTCAGCAATTGTTTCTTGTTTGGAACTTTTCCAACTAACTGCTGCTCCATTCAGAGTAAATAAGTACCCAGACATGGATTTAAAGTCGTCTTTATCGGACTGAAAACCAGAATCAGTAAAGCCTTCTAGTTTCAATTCTCCATTGCCGTATACCATAAAGATATCTTTAGTCCTTCGTAAGTACTTAAGAATATTCTTAACGGCTTTCCAGTGTTCTTCACCTGGATTAGACTGATATCTACTCGTTTCACTTAGTGCATGAGCAACATCAGGTCTTGTACATAACATCGCATACATAATGCTACCAATAGCTGATGCATAAGGTATATGAGTCATCCGTTCTCTTTCTTCAGGTGTCTTTGGAGACATCATCTTAGAAAGAAAAACCCCATGACTCATTGGAATATATCCACGTTTGGATTCTTCCATGCTAAACCGTTTTAACACCTTATTTATGTACGTTGACTGGGATAGTCCAATCATCCTTTTAAATCTATCTCTATAGATTTTTATCCCTAGGATAAAAGATGTTTCTCCCAAGTCTTTCATGGAAAACTGTTTAGACAACCATGTCCTAGTTGACTGTAACATCCCTACATCATTCCCAATGAGTAGAATGTCATCAACATAGAGAACAACAAAAGCAACTGCATTCCAACTAACCTTGTTATAAACACATGGTTCATCCGGATTCTGATGAAAGTCAAACATTTTGATCGTTTCATCAAACCGAATGTTCCAACTCCTCGAAGCTTGTTTAAGTCCATAAATGGACCTTTGAAGCTTACAAACCATTTGTTCGCTCCCACTGGATATGAAACCCTGCGGTTGTTTCATATAAATGTTTTCCTTAATGTTTCCATTAAGAAATGCAGTTTTCACATCCATTTGCCATATCTCGTAGTCATAATACGCAGCTATGGCTAGCAATATCCGAATAGACTTAAGCATTGCTACTGGTGAAAAAGTTTCCTCATATTCAACTCCTTGTTTTTGAGTATAACCTTTAGCAACCAGTCTTGCTTTAAAAGTATTTACTTCTCCATCTACACCACGTTTTCGCTTGTAAACCCATTTACAACCTATGGGTACAATACCCTGTGGTGGTTCAACCAAGGTCCATACTTTGTTTGAATACATGGAATCTATTTCGGATTGCATAGCTTCTTGCCATTTATCTGAGTCAATGTCTGACATTGCCTCATCATAGCTTATTGGATCATTATCCAAAAAGAATCTCTCTTCATTGTCTTTTGACAATAGGTATAACCTTTCAGGCGCCCTAGAAATCCTTTCGGATCTCCGAAGTGGTTGTGTTTCAGATGGTCCAGTCTCTACTGGTATGTTATTTGTGGTACTTAGTGGAATTTCTTGTGGTTCTTCATTAAATTCTACAACTCCGCCATTCTTAGAGAGACATTCTTCTTCTAAAAATACAGTATTCCTCGAAACAAACACCTTTTGTTCAGAGGGGTCATAGAAATAGTACCCAATAGACTCTTTTGGATACCCCACAAATTTTCATAAGATGGATCTCATATCCATCTTGCCTCCCACTAACTGCTTCACATAAACAGTACAACCCCATACTTTTAAATATTTGTACGAGGATGTTTTGCCATACCATATCTCATATGGTGTGCTGGGTACAACTTTACTTGGCACTCTATTCAAAATATGTGCTGTTGTTTCTAAGGCATAACCCCATAATGAAAGAGGTAAATCAGTGGAACTCATCATCGATCGAACCATGTCTAACAATGTTCGATTCCTCCTTTCTGAAACCCATTGAGTTGTGGAGTTCCAGGAGGTGTCCACTGTGAAATAATCCCATTATCTCTTAAATAATCAAGAAACTCATTGGTTAAGTATTCACCACCTCGATCCGATCGAAGAACTTTAATACTACGACCAATTTGTTTCTCCACTTCATTTCTGAATTCTTTGAACTTTTCAAATACTTCAGATTTGTACCTTAATAGGTATACATAACCATACCGTGAATAATCATCAGTAAAAGTTATGAAGTAGTGGTAGTTCCCCTTGGCACTAACATTTAGTGGTCCACAAACAATCTGTATGAATCAAATCCAACAGATCTTTAGCTCGCTCCACTTGTCCTACAAATGGTGATTTAGTCATTTTACCTTTAAGACATGACTCACAAGTAGGCAACCGTTCCTCTCCCCTAAGGTCGAGTTTTGGTCCCAATTTGTGAATCCTCTTTTCAAATATATGACCTAATCTAGCATGCCAAATTGTGAATGAACTATGTTTATTAAATTTCCTTTTATTTTGTTGAATAGTTAGGATGGGACTTTGTGGTGTAATGGTATATAACTCATTTGTCAATTTTCCGGAATATATAAAAGTTGTATCTTTGAAAATGGAACATCTTCCATTCTCAATAACGAACTTAAAACATTCTCTATCCAATACTGGAATAGAGATTATGTTTCTTATAACATCCGGAACATACAAACAATTTGTCAAACAAACTGTTACACCATCATTTAAAGCTAGATAAACAGTCCCTATAGCTTTGGCAGCAACCCTTGCCCCATTGCCCATCCTTAGGATTGTTTCATCATTTTCTAGCTTTTTACTTCTTGACATCATTTGCAAATCATTGCAAATATGTGACCCACAACCGGTATCCAATACCCAAGAAGAAACTTTAACTGATAAGTTAACTTCCACAAAATAAGTTCCTGAACCTGTCAGGTTTGCAAGATACTCCTTGCAGTTCCTCTTCCAATGCCCAGTTTTACCACAATGGTAACATTTATTGGGTTCAATTAATTTGTTTTGTTCAAGGATACTTGCAATTGGATTTTTAGCCATTTTAGTAGACTGATCTACAAAACAACACACGAAGCAGAAAATAATTAGACTATGGAATTCATATTCATTTAATATTAGGTCTTTAAATATTAAATGTCTCCCACTAATGTAATTAAAACCCCATTTTAATTATGAAAATCTAATTTTTATAGTGGGCTTGAAGTCCAATAAAAATATTCCATATCCCAAGAATATGAGTACGCATAGAACATTTATACTGGTAGTCGACTTTTTGACAATTGTATCAATATACAACCTTCAAGATATTTTGCCTCACCTTTCCTTATATACCTCAAGAATATGACCGTATATATTACTCGGTGTCAAATCAAACCCATCAAAACTTTTATGATAACGGCCCACCAGAGTGTCCCATGACTCATGGTCAACACAAAGAGGAATCTGTCTCATAAGTATCAATATACGTAGTAGGGATCACAGCTTTCGACACAAAACCACCCCACGGCTCATGGTCAGTGATAAAGCATCGTAGCATCTCATGTCGTCTACTTTTTGATGGAAGGCCTGGATTAATAAGTCCCAGCTTATTTTTATCCATTATTGATATGATATGAATTAATCTTATTAATTCTTTAGGGTTCCGTGATCTCATCGTCTACCATCTTTACGTTTATTTACTATTTCATCCATCGCATGAATCGAAAGCATAAATAAACCTAACATACATCTAATGCATGCATACGGTGGGATGATCATGTCCTTGCCTATACGACCCATTCGAGCCAAAATGGGTCTATGCCTATGTACGTGATAAAACAAATAAATAGAACTACTTCTATTACAATTCATTTTATCTACCCGTACAAGCACAGACCTTCGAGATTTATAACTTGTAAAATTACCCACACAATCGTGGGCCTTTCGCATCGAACGGTCTCCACCTTTGATCTAATCTTTCTAACGATACAAAAATTTAAAATTTTACAAATCAAATCTCAAGAGACTCGCAGGTCTCGATAAATTACATTCATTCAATCTTATTTAATAATATACAACATTCAACCATATTGAATAAAACATGCAAACATTCAATCATATTGAAATAAAATGCATCCATTCATTCATTATGTGTAAGAGGCTCATGATCATCCCTAAATTAAACCATTCATCATATGATTTTTTTTTTTTTTTTTATTTTTAATCAAGTCGCGACTCGCGACTTTCGCGACTCGCGACTCGTGACTCGCGACATCAACTCGCGACTCGCGAGACGAACAGAGGCTGATCAGGCTCTTCTTCGGCAAAACTCGCGACTCGCGACAAATCTCGCGACTTGTCTCGCGACTCGCGACCTAGCTCGCGACTCGCGACTTGTCTCGCGAGAAACTGGAGCTCGAAAAATAAATTTCGCGACTGTAAAATACATGTCGCGACTCATTTTTTTTATTTTATAATTAATATGTTTATCACATAAACATTAATTATCTTGTTTATCATATAAACATGAAACAAATCAAAATCTATTTTTAAAGATGATAATCATGTCTCTGATACCACTGTTGGGTTCGCATGTACCATACGAGCTATACACAGCAGAATTTAAAAATTTTAAAACATGTATTTAACAATTAAATACATAACTCGTACATACATATGACGAATTAACAGATCGTCATCTTTAAAAACATTTAATAATACAAATTTTGATTTGTTTGATAATAAATACAATATTTACCGTTAAACTTGAACTCCTTCAAATTGACGATGAATGAGGGAATCGATTCCCGGTTTGATAACTGCAACGCTTTGTGATTACTCGCTTAGGAATCAACGTGTCTTCCCTCTAAATGTATCCACCTTTCAAATTCCAGTTCCGATAGCCTCTTTCTTCGCTAGTAGAAAAGTATCGGTTTTGTATAGGAATATTAAATTATATAATATTTTGGGAGATAATTTAAGAACTCTTTCTTAAATTATATTTGAAGAACTTTTCTTCTTTTTCAACTCTTTGGAAAAATTTAAGACTTAGCTTAAAAACCACTTAGTAATTTATGCAAACAATTTGCATCTATTTATACTAAACTTTTTAGCATAAAATAATCGATATTTAGTAATATTTAAATAAAATCTAATTTTATTTAAATAAGATTACTAACTATTGACTTTTATATAATAAACAATTGTGAAGTGGTTCATAACCACCTTTAACCACCATTTATTATAATCCTTTTATTATTTATAATCTTTAAATCATATTTAAAGATGAAAATAATAAAATAATAAATCTTTATTATTATATTTTTTTTCTCCCAATATTATCTAATTTATAATAATCATATTATTATTATTTTGGATTTGAAATTTAAAATCCAATTTTAAATTCCAACTTATTAATTTAGTAATTACTTTAATTACTAAAGTAATATCCAAAATACAATTAATTAATCTTATTGATTAATTTAGTATATTCCTTTTAATTGACATCTAATCAAAATTAGATTTTTGTCAATTAATTCTAACTCTTTAGAAATACAAATATTCACCATCATTCAAAAATTGGTGTGACCTTTTAGGTTCACAATTAATACTAGTAGTGGATTTACAACTCTTTGTAATTTGAGTTAATCTTTATTAACTCTTATTCATGAATTAACCCCTTAATTCATGAACCCACATATCATGGGAACACCTAGCAAGTAACATGAATCTAGTATTAAGTGAATAGCGAGTAAACCTATTTCGATTACAATTACATACATGTAAAATCCTTTCGACATCCAATTTCCCGATTAAATCTTGGGTATGATTTTAGTCGAAACCCAAATTGATTTAATAACTATGATTCCATTTCAAGTTTAGTAATTCGTTTATGAATCTCTATTCATCCCGCCTTGGCCAAGGACTTTGAATTACTAATCATGAAACACATAGGAAATTCACTTATCTTCATAAGTGTCGAATCCTTTGTTGGCCACTAACAAACTTCAATACATATTAACATAATACCCAAAATATCCCTTTATACGATTGTGCTAGCAACCAAAAGGATAAATCAAAGTAGAATGTAATATGCACAAAGTTACTATTGTGCCTCAAGTCTAAGGACCAATCATGTACTATTGTAACATGAAAATACTTATTCGACAAGACAAATTTTTCATTAAGTATTTTCATACGGTCATGTTCAGTGAAATTGTTCTCTAACAAGCACTCACATATATGTACTTGCGTCCCACGCTAATGTTGATGGAATGCAACATTCTTGTCCAACAAGCATACATACTATGTGCAATTCTTTTATGGATTATTCGATATCCCATCTCGAAACATCCATCAAATTGGAACTTTATTTAAGATCACGGCTTTCAAGATATGTTCCATGATTACCATCTCTATGCGCAACCATATCTTATAACCATAAGTGATCTAGGGATTTTATCTTAAGTGCAATTATATGATAAATGCTTACTCTTAAGATAAAGTAATGCCTTTTAATTAATATAATTCCAATAGATTGTATTTTCAAGTAGAATACGTCCAATCTGATTGGAACGCCGGGTATACTACTCTAACACATACCCGACCCTACTTTAAAGTTCACGATCTATAGTGATGCTTCGAAGATGGGTTTGGGTTGTGTTCTCATGCAGGAGGGGGGAGTCGTAGCCTATGCTTCGAGACAGCTGAAGCCTCACGAGCAGAACTACCCCACTCATGATCTTGAGTTAGCTGCAGTCGTTCACGCCTTGAAGATTTGGCGGCACTACCTCTACGAAGGCAAGTGTGAGATATTCACCGACACAAGAGCTTAAAGTACATCTTTACTCAGAAGGAGCTGAATATGCGACATCGTAGGTGGTTGGAGCTGGTCAAGGACTATAATTTTACGATTAGCTACCATCCTGGGAAAGCTAATGTGGTTGCCTATGCGCTGAGTCAAAAGAGTTATGGCCAGCTGTTTTGCTTATTCACCGGGCAAGATGTCCTTCTTCGGGAGTTCGAGTGGCTACAACTAGAGGCAGTGGAGTCGACTTCGGCAGCTGGGGCTATGTTGACCGCCTTGGTTGTTGGATCGACTATTCATGAGAGGATAGTCGCCGAGCAGCCGAATGACTGTTTTCTATGCCGAATGAAGGAGTTGTTGGAAGTCGGTAGAGTTGGAGGATTTGCAGACGCATCTGATCCCGACCTTGGTCTTTGAGGGTAGACTATGTGTCCTGAAGGTGTGGGAACTACGAAATGAGATCTTGAGAGAGGCCCATAGTGCTTCGTACACCATCCATCCTGGTAGCTCGAAGATGTATCAGGACTTGAGGAAGTCGTTTTGGTGGCGAGGCATGAAGAGACAAGTGGCGAGGTTCGTGAATGGGTGCCTGGTGTGTCAGCAAGTGAAGGCTGAGCACCAGAAACTGAGAGGATTGTTGCAGCCACTCGAGGTTCCCTTGTGGAAGTGGGAGTGCACCACCATGAATTTCTTAGTGGGACTGCCGAGGTCGAGGACCAGGAATGATTCTATTTGGGTGATTGTGGATCGACTTTTGAAATGTGCCCACTTTCTGCCAGTTCGGACGACTATGAAGGCTAGTGATTATGCCGAGTTGTTCGTCGCTGAGATTGTTAAGCTTCACAGGGTGCCCGTGGTTTCTGATCGAGACGCGAAGTTCACTTGCCAGTTCTGGAAGACTCTGCACCGGGCCTTAGGGACGAGGCTGGAGTTCATTACAACTTTTTATCCTCAGACAGACGGTCAGTCAGAGCTGACGATCCAGTACTTGGAGGATATATTGAGGGCTGTGGTCTTGGACCGGAGCCTGACTTGGGAGAGTGCCTTGCCTTTGGTCGAGCTGACTTACAACAACAACTACCACTCTTCGATCAAGATGGCCCCGTTCGAGTCTTTGTATGGACGAAATGTCCGAACACTCTTGTACTGGGATGAGGTTAGGGAGAGGAAGATTATGGGTCCAAAGTTCATTCTTAAAGCTTCGGAGACAGTTGAGGCTACCCGGAAGCATATCCGGTAGGCCTAGGAGAGGCAGAAAGTGTATGCCGATCCAAAGAGGCAGGAGCACGAGTATGTCGTTGGGGATTATGTCTTCTTGAAGGTCTCGTCCATGAAGGGTGTGATTCGCTTCGGGAAGAAGGGGAAGCTCCAACCTCGCTATATCGGGCCATTCAAGATCCTTGCCCGAGTCGGGAACTTGGCTTATCGGCTGGCTTTACCACCGAGCTTGTCGGGAGTGCATGACGTGTTTCACGTCTCGATGTTGTGGAGATACGTGCATGACCCCGATCATGTGGTGGACTTCGGCGAACTGCAGGTCGAGCGAGACCTTACCTATGAGGAGGTACCGGTGGCCATTTTGGACCAGAAGGTCCATCAGATAAGGAACTGGGCAGTGAGTATGGTAAAGGTGCTGTGGAGCCGACATGATGAGTCGGAGGCAACTTGGGAGAAGGAGGCCGAGCTTAGGAGGCGATATCCAAACTTTATGTTCTGAGTTCCACTTTGTATTTTATTGCTTTCTAGATTTTTTTTAGAATTACGAGTACGAAATTCTTTGTAAGGTGGATAGACTGTAATACCCCGTTTGAATAAGGATTATCCAATGTTCTGAAAATCAGATCGGACCGGCCGGTTCGACCGGTTCAACTGGGAACCGGCTAGTATACCGGTCCGAATTAAAGGATTCAACCGCTCAGAGATGAAACCGGGAAACCGTTCAAACCGGTTGAGAACCGTGCGAACCGGTGATCCAGAACCAGTTCTCGCGGGTCGCCGTATCTTCTACATCCCCATCATTTCAGTTTTTTTGAGGATGAATACAAAACCATAAAACTGAAAAAAGAAAGAACCTTAAAAAAGCACATAAAGATCGAAACCAAGTTGAAGAACATTAATTTGTGAACTCTTTTCAAATTTGGATGTAATATTCCTTTTGCGCTTATGCTCAACTGTGACTACATCTTAAAGCACAAAAAGTGGGCAATAATAGACATGAACAGCGCAAAACAAAGAACACAAAAAAAAAGGAGTAGGCGCCTAGGCGGCGATGAAATGAATTGTAAGCCATCTAGTCCTAATCTATCATTATATAAAAAGAATAACCTTTTTACAAATTTAAAAATAATTTCTCGTCAAAATCATTAATTACATACTAAAAATAGCATAATTAATATGGACTAAAAACCATAACTTAAGTTTGGAAACAATCCCCATTTATATGGACTCTTCCAATTAATTTTGTTAGATAAAAAATACGAAATATTTTCTCAATACAACACCTTTTTAATTTTTGGAAAGAACCTCTATTTATATGGATTGTTTCAATTATTTTTTGTATATAAAAGAAAACCGAGATGGGATATTTGATTTCCAAAAAAATCAATAGCAATAATTTGCTAGTTATTAGTAAATGTTTAGTGCGAATAATGTATATGCATATGTAATTTTTTATTTAAGTTAATGTGAAATCAATAATTGATCTAAATCTATTGATTAAAATTTTCAAAGTTTTTCAATCAATTATTTTATTTCTACCTAATTTATTTTTATTTTTATTGATATACTACTATAAGATTTCAAGAAATATTGGTTAATAAAATTAAAAATTTGTAATTTAATTGTAGAAAATTAGTTGATAAAATTTAAACGATAAGGTAACCGACAACAACTCTAGAAAATTACGAGATTATATATATGATATACTCATATATCAAATATATAAGGGAATTTAGTGTGTAGTCCAAATTTGAGTTTCAAATTCATAAGTCAAATAAGTAATTATTCATAACTTACAAGTCAACATTAACTTTGACGACATAAATGAAATAGTCAATTATTCATAGTTAATTAAATTACTCAACCACTTCAATTTTTTATTTGAATATTTTATATAAAAACAAAATCATCTAATTAATGAAACAATATAAGATAATTATACTTATTATTCACATATATTTTTAAATAGACGAGAAAAGTTTACAACTTACTTATATATTTGATTTTAAAAAATTCGATTGTGTTTTTTATTCCAAACAATCAGATTGTTGAAAAATGTTTCTTAGAACTTGAATTTAAAATTTGAAATTCAGAATCCCTTCCCACTTTAGTTGCCATAAAATTTGGTTTAATTCAAAATCTTTTCCTAATATAAAGGATTTTGTTCAAATTGAATTCCAAAAATATCTAATCACATGCTTCTATCCATATCCTTAAATGAAGGATTTTGTACCACTTTAAAATTAACAAACCTCTTGAAAAATACAAAATCATAATGAATTTCTATTTTTTTGGTTTCAATCTACATGAAATGGTTTAAGAATTTCAAGTCAATTGAAATTTATCTCTTTAATTTTTTTTTCTATAAGTTTCAAAATTTTACAATAATTAAGTCAAATTACAAATGCATTATTTCAAAAATCAAGAGGATAATTTTGAAAATAGATAGATTTTTTTTTTTCAAAATTCTCTTAGTCTCCATCCAATATAAAATAAATCCTATTTTATTTGTAAAATTGATAAATCTACATAAACCGTGGAATTTTATGCCTACAAAATTTTATTTACAGTAACTAAAAAATAATAATAATTTTAAAATTTTGTGTAATAAATTACTTTTTTTTTTTTCCGAAACGACAATAGGAACTATATTAAACTCAAAAGGCGAACATAGTTCGAATTACAACACAACAATCCGAAAACTAAAAATGAGAGACACGCCATGAGCGGTCTAAAACCTCTACACAAAGGAAAAGCTAACAACCAGGACAAACAAACAACTACTAACAACACAAAGATAAGAGCACCTGCCACTGCTCAAAGAGCCTAGCAAGGGAAAACTAAAATAGGAGAAAACAAAACATAACTAACAGAAAAAGAAAAGAGCTAAACTGCAGAGGAAGAAGATGCTGAAGAGAACTCCATCCAATCATTGAGGGCCATTTTGACTAAGATGGGCTCTGAAATGAGAGTTTTTTGGAAAAGCCACAAGTTTCTAGACTTCCAAAGCCACCAAAGCATGTTTGTGGTGAGTAAGACTCTAGCTTCGGCAACTTTAGATTTATCCAGTGAGCAAATGTGATACCACCATGTCTTGAAAGAGTCAGTGCAGCATAATAAACCATCCCATTGGAGAGGACTAAGTTTCCAGCATTTGATGGACCTGCTACAAGAGAAGAACAGATGCTCCAAGGATTGAACAGCTTCACCACAAATAGAGCAAGTGGTGTCCAAATCAATGCCTCTCTTGTTCAGCTTAGTAGCTACAGGAAGGGAGCCAGAGATGCATTTCCAGATAAAATGCTTTACCTTACCTGCAATTTTCAATTTCCAATGCCTGAAGGAGATGGAATTCTTGGTAACTGCAGAAGATAGCTGCATTATGGAATATCCAAACTTTGAATCTTGAGAGAGATGAGGTATGAGTAAGTCTGTGAAACAGAAAAGTAGCCATTTGCATTCAAGCCTCAGTACAATCTATCATCTCTGGTAGGGGATAGAGAGGATATATTCAGGATTGCATTGCTATCAACTTCATCAAAAACTTGCCTCACCAACCAGTCATTCAGTGAGTGCCTTCATTATTCAGTAAATCCTTAACCCAAATCAAATGATCTCTAGCAATAGGAATGAGAGAAGGGTTGGGTCTACTGTGATTAGGAATCCAGTTCAGATCAGAAATTCTGGTGTTCATTCCACTTCTGATTTCAATTTTTAACCATTTAGCAAAGAAAGGCATGTTGTGCATCCAGCAATTCCACATCCATGATCCACTGGGATTTCTAGAAGCATTAACTAGAGAAGAGTTAGGGTAGTACCTGTCTTTGAGTACTCTGCTGACTAGAAGCTCTGGATTTGAGGCAATCCTCCATAATTGTTTGTAGATCATTGCTTTATTGAACAACTGGAGATCAAGGAAATACATACCACCATTCTCTTTAGGGAGGGAGTGGTAATTCCAATTTCTCCAATGGATTCCTCTAGCTTGATCAATTCCAGATTTCCACCAAAAATTTGCACATAAACTTGTAATTTCAGAGCAGATTGACACTGTCAGAGTGAAGCAAGACATTGTGTAGACTGGTAGAGCTTGGATAATGGCTTTGAGAAGGACTTCCTTGCCAGCTGGGCTAAGAAGCTGAGATTTCCAAGAGGTAAGCTTAGCTCTGACTAAATTGACTAAATATTCAAAAACTTCTTTTTTAGACCTGCCAATCCCCAGAGGCAACCCCAAGTATTTAGTTGATCTGTGAGAGGCAATATTGTTCAAAAAACTGCAGATTGATCTCTGAAGATGGAGGGGTGTATTTCTACTGAAAAAACAGCAGATTTCTGGAGATTAACTGCTTGTCCAGTGAAAAGCTTGTATTGCTCCAAAATTTTCATAAGGAACCCAGCTTGGTCAACACCAGCTTTAAGGAAAAACAAAGAGTCATTAACAAAGAGAATATGAGACAACACAGGGTCATTTCTGGAGAGTTTCATCCCTTTAAGCATACCATAAGATATAGAGTTCAGAATAAGAGCAGTGAACAGTTCAGTGACAATAAGAAAAAGGTAGGGGGATAGAGGACCCCCCTGCCTAATTCCCCTAGAAGGTAATACATAACCACTGATGCTTCCATTAATCTTGAAGGAGAAAGAGGCAGTAGACACACATATCATAACAAGCTTCACAAAGTCACTATGGAACCCCATCTGAAGCATAATTTTCTTTAAGCAAAGCCACTCAACTCGGTCAAAAGCTTTTATAAGATCTAATTTGAGGGCCATAAAAGCATTAGGGCCAGAGAAGTGCCTGTTCAGGAAGTGGAATGCTTCTTGGGCAATCATCACATTGTCAGTAATTTGTCTGCCCTCAAGAAAAGCTGCCTGATGATCACTGATGCAATGTGGCAAGCAGGCCTTAAGTCTTTGTGCTAGGATTTTGGATATGAGCTTGTAGACTACACTACAAAGACTTATTGGCCGGAATTGACTAAGATTATTAGGGTGGAGGCACTTGGGAAAAAGGGATAAAATAGTGTGATTCCAGTATTTGAGAATAGTACATGTGTGGAAGAAACTGTGGACTGCCCTCATGAGGTTAGATTTGATTAATCTCAGAAGTGTTGATTGAAGGCAGCTGTCATCCCATCCTCACCAGGGGATTTGTCAGGTTGAAAACTGAACAAGGACTGGTTGACTTCATCTTCTTCAACAGGTTTGAGGAGGGCAGTGTTCATGTCTTGAGTTATGGTCTTTGGAATTAGATGGAGTATGGACTCCCCACCCCAGCTGCCCTCAGTAGAGAATAGATTAGTATAAATTCAGAGATATGGGACTCTAGCTCAGCCTGAGATGAGAAGACTCTGCCTTGGTTTGAGATCAGCCTGGTTATTACATTAAGTTTTCTCCTCTGAAGAGTATATGCATGAAAAAACTTGGTGTTGGCATCCCTTTCTTTTAACCATCTGTACTTAGATTTTTGTTGCCAATGAAGTTCCTCCAGAGAGTGTGCCTTGTTCAGCTTCCTTCTTGTCTCTTCCCATATTTCTCAGTTTTCCCCCTTATCAAGAGAATTGAGTTCTTCCATTTTCTGAGTGAGTTCAGAGATTTCTTTCTGCCTTGTGGATTGAAAAGAAGAACTCCAGATGAGGATAGTAATCCTGGTGTTCTTGACCTTCTCCTTAATCTGGAAAAAAGGGGTACCAGTGACTGGGGATTTCCAGCAGTAGTAACTACATCATTAAATCCATCCACGCCTAACCATCTTTTATCAAAGTGGAAGGGGGCCTTTCTTTTCATTTGAGGAAGTCCCAAGTCCAAGAGCAAAGCAGAATGGTCTGAAGAACTTCTGGGGATGTTAGATACAACTGCATTGGGGTAAGAATGAGACCAGTCAAAAGAGCCAAAGGCTCTATCCAGCTTTTCCTCTACCAGAGCAGGAGCAGCTCTATTGTTACTCCAAGTAAAAGCATAGCCATTTGATTTTATTTCCAGCATGTCCATATCAGAGACAAAAGAGTTAAAACCCAGAAGGCTATGGGTTGGTCTGTTGATTCCTCCTGACTTCTCTGAAATTGAGAGGATGTCATTCCACTCTCCAATTGAAAACCAGAGAGGCCCCCATTTCTGTTTGGCAGCAATCATTTCCTCCCTTTGACTCTGATCAGTTCGCATGGACTAAAATAAACAAACACTCCCCATTGTGGGGGATGGGACTGCAGTTGAAATTCTACAGCAATCAAAAAGTTTTTGCAGATAATTTGATTAATAACAATGTGAGTATCCCACAACAAAACAAGCCCCCCACTAAGGCCTACAGGATCTACTATAGCTACCCTATTATCAAAGCCTAATTTTTTTACAGACAGATTTCACAAATGCAGTTTGTTTTTTTTTTTTTGTTTCTGAGAGGAAGATAAAATTTGGATGGTGAGCTTTCTTGAGCTCTCTGATTTTGGAAATTGTAGAGGGCCCACCCAGCCCTCTACAATTCCACACCAGAGCTAACATTTATCAGGGTGGTGCCATTCAAGGCTGGCAACCCCCACCTTCTCCGGACTAGCTTTTTGCTTTTTAAGCTGAACCTGATTTTGAGTGTTGGAATCCTCTGGTTGATCTGTTGGCTCCAGAGCTTGTCTATCTCTTTTTCCCTTTGACAGCTGATCAATTATAATAGGAGTTTCAGTAGTTCTGAGAAGCCTGCCCATCTTTGTGCCTGTTCTTTTCCAAGATTTCAGAGGCTTAGATTTGGAGACTTGAAAGGATTTTTGCTGTAAAGAGAGTTCTGTAACTGGAGCTGAATCTCCTTTTTCTACTTCCATGGTAGAGGATTCCACAATCTACAGATTGGCTACTTCATTTTTTTCTTCTTCAGCTGTGCTTTGGTTGGCTGAGACTACAGATGGTGCTCCAATTGATTTAGTAGGGGATTTTGTGTTCTCTATACTGGGAATAATTTGATTTTGATCAGCACATTGGTTTGATGAAGCCCTTTGGGAAGTGCCATTGTCTGTAACTATTGGGGATTCTGGAGGTGGAGATGATCTAGAACCAGATAAACTGGAAGGACCCCATTTAAAGCCATCAGCTGCTCTCAACCAATCACCATATTGTCCCTCTTGGAGGGAATTGTTTCTAATATCAGCCATATTTTTTAGACATCCTCTGTCCAAGTGACTAATTTTTCCACAATAGTGGGATAGATTGATGAGTTTCTCATATTTAAATCCAACATTAACTAGTTGGTTTCCAAGTCTGACCTTAGCAACTCTGGGGAGAGGCTCATCCACATTCAAAGTCACTAAGAGCTTAAGAATCTTACCCCCATGATTCTCTGTAGTAGCAATCACCACATTCTTAACTTCATTGAAAGCCTGCCCTATCTTCAGTCCCACCTCGGTGCTGATCCAGTTTAGAGGAATATTTTGGACCTGCACCGAGAGGTTAAGCTCTTGGAATCTGGGATGTTTGCTATTGATACTCGCGTCCCATTCTTTGAGAATAATGTACTGATTCTCGAAGCTCCAATTTGTTCCATTGGCTACCTTCTTCATATCATCTCGATTCTGAAATATGAATTGGAAGTAGATTGGGCTGAGTTCTTTAACCTCCATGGGATGACTAAGCTTCTAGATCTGGGACATAGCACGCTTTATACCAATCCAACTTGCTGGTCTATCTCCGATTACTTTCCCAAACAGGCTTCTATTGCACTCATCATCACTGAGTTTGATGTCATCCTGAGCAATATCAAAGATTTTGGCTTCATTAGCAGAGAGTGAGACTTTGTTTAAACGATATGAGAGCTCCTGGTCAAAGTCCGCCATAGAATCCCCAAAAACCCTCGGTCGATGCGAAAAAAGAAAAACAGACGCTCAGCAGAGAAGAGCAAACTGAGAAGCTACTAGTTAATCAATGGAGAAACAGAGAGGGACAATTACTCGAATAAATAACATAGAATCAAAGATGAAACGAAGAAAAAAGTTTTACGCTCTCTAAGAGAGAATTAGGGCTCTCAAAGAGAGAATCAATGTTTTGATAATTGTGTAATAAATTACTTAAAATAATAATAATAATAATAATAATAATAATAATAATAATAATAATAATAATAATAATAATAATAATAATAATAATAATAATAATAATAATACTTTTTTGAAAGAAAATTTACCTAGTATATATAAACATTGAAGGAGTGCATGCTCAACTGTTTCAGGAGCTTCTCCACAACATCTGCAAATCACATCAATGTCCAATCCTCTTTTATTCAAGTTAACAAGTACAGGTAAAGCTCCAGTTAGACATTTCCAGATGAAGATTTTAATTTTTGAGAGAACTTTCAGAGACCAAGTTCTTTTGAGAGTGAGGGGCCATGGATTAGGAGATGAGCTGCTTTCAGGCATATCCAATACTCTAACTTTCTGAGCAACCAAGGCAGCATATGTGTTGGCTACTGAAAATCTCCCTTTCTTGTCCAAAGCCCAGTAATGTCTGTCAGGCAAGTCGGCTCTCAAAGTTTTGATTTTTAAGATTGCAGCACTGTCTGAATCATTAAAAATTTGTTGCACTAGCCATTCATTCCAGTGAGAGCCATCAGTCTGCAGCAAATCCTTAACAAAAATGAGGTGATGCCTAGCAATTTCAAGCATTTCAGGGGCAGGTTTCAATAAGGTAGGAACCCAATTGCAATCAGAAATTCTAGTGGAGGCTCCATTTCTAATCTCAGTTCTCAGCCACTTTGTGAAGGAAGGCAAAACATCAAGCCAACAATTCCATAGCCAGGAGCTTCTGTTGGATCTAGTAGCATGAAAAATAGAGGAGTTGGGAAAGTACCTTTCCTTCAGAACTCTGCTTACAAGAAGGTTTGGCTGACTTGTGATTCTCCAGAGTTGTTTGCAGATAAGAGCTTCATTGAAAAGTTTGATATCTAAGAGGCCTAGACCTTCATTCAGCTTGGGAATAGCAATTTTGTCCCAACTCTTCCAATGAATGCCTTTGGATTCTTCAAAATTAGAACACCACCAGAACCTTGCACACAAACTAGAAATAGCAGAACAGATGGAAGCAGGTAACTTAAAGCAGGACATGGTAAATATAGGTAAGGCTTGCAGCACTGCTTTCATCAATACTAATTTACCAGCAGAAGATAAGAGCTTGGCCTTCCAGCATTGAAGTTTGCCCTGAATTGCTTCCAGAAGATAGGCAAAAACTTCTTTTTTTGATCTCCCAATGCCCAAGGGAAGTCCAAGATATCTTGTGGACCTGTGAGATTGAATGCCTTGAAGAGCTGAGCAGACATTGGATTGAATTATCATGGGAGTGTTTCTGCTGAAGAATATAGCAGATTTTTGCAGGTTAACAGCTTGCCCAGTGAACAGTTTGTATCTGCTCAAAATGTCCATAAGGATATGTGCTTGATCAACTCCAGCCTTACAGAATAGTAGAGAATCATCGGCAAACAACAGATGGGAAATAGCAGGACCATTTTGAGACAGTTTTAGCTCTTTAAGATTACCAGAAGAACAAGCATCCAAGATCAGAGCAGTGAGGAGTTCTGAAATGATTAAAAACAAATAAGGGGAGATAGGATCCCCTTGCCTGACTCCTCTAGAGGGTTTAATATAACCACTGACTTCACCGTTGATTTTAAATGAGATAGATGTAGTAGTGATGCAAGCCATGATTAGTTTAACAAAATCAGCATGAAACCCCATTTGAATCATTATCTTTTTGATACTAAGCCATTCAACCCTGTCAAATGCTTTCACTAGATCAAGCTTTAGAGCCATAAAGAAATTTTTGCCAGAGGAGTGCCTGTTGAGAAAATGAAAAGCTTCCTGGGCCACAATAACATTATCCAGCAATTGCCTCCCTTTAATAAATGTAGATTGTTAATCACTTATGCAATCCTTCAGACAAGATTGTAATCTTAATGCAAGGATTTTAAAGATTACCTTGTAGACAACCGAGCACAGACTGATTGGCCTAAATTGGCTTAAAGAATCAGGAGATGCACACTTGGGAATTAGGGACAGGATAGTATGGTTCCAATATTGCAAAATTTGCCCTGAGCTGAAGAGACTGATCAATGCAGCCACCAAGTCAGCATGAATTAAAGACCAGAGATGCTGGTAAAAGAAGGCACTCATACCTTCTTCACCTGGAGACTTATCTGGGGGAAGACTGAAAAGGGCAGATTTCACTTCTTCTTCCTCGACTGGTAGCATAAGAGAAGTATTCATATCAGAGGTGATTTATCTAGGAATCAGATGAAGAACTGAGTCACCTCCCCAGGAGCCTTCAGAGCAGAACAGATTAGAGTAAAAATTAGAGATGTGGGATTGAATTGCAGATTGGGATGTGAGCTCTTCACCTCTGGAAGACACTAGTCTGGATATTGCATTCTCCCTCCTTCTCTGTAATGTGTAGGCATGAAAAAATTTGGAGTTAGAGTCTCCATGTTTGAGCCAATTCATTCTCACCTTCTGGTTCCAGTAAAGCTCCTCTTGATGATGGGCCTTTTGGAGATCAATCCTGGTGGTGTTCCAGTCATCCCAATTGTTGGCAATGTTCTGGGCTCTCAAATCTTCCAGCTTCTGAGTGAGAGATGCTATTATGAGCTGATTTTGAGTATGAAATTTGGAGCTCCAGATTAAGAGTGCAGTTCTGGTGTTTTTGACTTTCTCTTTGAGATTAAAAAAGGGAGTGCCTGAAACTGGAATCCTCCAAGCAGAAGACACTACCTCCAAGAATCCTTCTTTGCCCACCCAACGTTTGTCAAAATGAAATCTTTTAGGTTTTCTGTCTTTATGTGAGCCAGCATCCACCAAGAGAATAGAGTGGTCAGAGGAACTAGTAGCTTTGTTCAAAACTGTGGCATTAGGGAATGCTTGATTCCAATCCAGGGAGCCAAAAGCTCTGTCTAGCCTTTCCTCTACTAGGCCTTCAGTTGCTCTGTTATTACACCATGTAAACTGATGTCCCAGCATTTTAATTTCCTCCATATCCATGTTTCTGATAAAAGAGTTAAAGCCCAAGAAGCTACCGTAGGGTCTAGGATTACCTCCCACTTTCTCCACATTTGAACAGAGATCATTCCAATCTCCAGATACAAACCATAAATCGCCCCAACCAGTCTTTGCAGCTTCAAGATCTGCCCACTGAGATGTCCTTACAGATTTGTTGGTACTGAGATACACAAATATTCCCCATTGAGGTTCAGAATTTGCTAGTTGGAAGTGGATAGCAATGTAAAAAGAAGTAGACTGAATGCGAAGAACTGTGACAGATGGTTCCCATAATAATAAGAGACCTCCACCTTGACCTTGAGGATCCACCAAGGAAAATCGATCCTCAAAGCCTAATTTTTTACAGATGGTTTTAACAAAAGCATTTGGTTTTTTAGTTTCTGACAGAAAAATAAAAGCTGGGTGATGAGATCTAATAATCCCTCTGATTTGGGAAACTGTAGAGGGCCCACCCAGCCCTCTACAGTTCCACACCGCAGCTAACATTGAGAACTCGGGTGCCAATCGAGGCTGGCCTGTAACGCCCCGTCTGACTAATACACCAGAGTACGCGATTTTTCGCAAATATTCTGAATAAATAAATAAATAAACTAACTTTTTAATTTTGCGAAACTGATTCGGGGGTTACCGTGAAAACATGACTTCTGAAAACCGTTAGAATTTAAAACTGAAACGTGAAACGGTTATAATTTATTATCCGACTAATGTCGGAACAAAGTCTGAAAGTTTCAGCGGAAGTCTTAGCGTGGCAATAACATGAAAGTCTGATAAAAGCTCTGAAAAGTTTTAACGTTCAACATCAAATACAACCCACATAAAAATATCCTGAACAGCTTGCCCG
>CACSLK010000984.1:3976768-3992143 GCA_902706635.1 Striga hermonthica
TATCAATAATTCCCATAGATATTACCTAAGGCACGTAAATAGTTCATAAATCACACGATCATTAATAAAACACGTATACGAGCACTTAAACACATATATACAAACGAAATAATTTAGTTGAGGGTTAGCCCGAGTACCGTTCTCGGGACGGGGCTACGAAACGACAACGAAAGGAACAGCACAACGGGATAATGGGCTCGACGACTTCGTTTCGTCTCAGTGGATGAGGAGCAGCGGCTGACGGGGCCTGTCGGGCGGATGCTGGTCACTGTGAAGGGTCCCGGTGGAGGATGGACTCGCCGGAGGGTTGCTGATGCCTCGTTGCTGCGATCGACGGGGCCTCGCACGGTCAGTTGGCCCGGGGGACAGCAGTGGACGGCAGGGTTCTCGACGGTAGCAGGGCTCGCGATCACGGACAGCAGATGCTGGTCATAGAGGTGCACGGTGGTTGGGTTCACGGATTCGTCGGCGCTCTGATGCTCGCGGGTGAAGGGCTGCTGCGAGTTCAAGCGAGGAAGATGATGACGGTGCTGCTACTGGTTCGAACGGGATAATGGCGCGATCAGATGATGATGATGGTTCGAAGGAATGATGGTGATGATCGCGTGTTGATGGTGATGATGAGAACAAGATGGTGAAAGATGGTGGGAGCGATGGTGGTGGCGTGAGGAATTCAAACGAGAAAAGGTTTTCTCTTCTCTTGCTGCTAGGGCCTGCGAATATTATGCTGAGGGAGATGGATTCTTTTCTTTTTTTTTTAGGCGTATGTGCGTGAGGAGAAGTGTTAGGGAATTATCTCCTTTTTTAAAATCACAATAATTCAAGGAGGAGGATCTTACCTTATACATAACACAAATAAGGGGGTGAGTGGCGTGGAATGAGGATGGAGAGCCCCTCAAAATCAGATTTGATAGTCTTACCAAAATTTTGGCCCAGGCATCTTTTAAAATTTGAATGACAAAGAATAATACCTACACATAAGGATAAAGGGGCAGGTTTGACATCTTATGGGCCGGTTCGGGCTGCCGGTTTGGTTCGACTGGGCGCGCGTTTCAAAGACCGGGCCTTCTCGGTAACAATAATAAATAATCCAGGCTCGATACACGATTATAATATAAAACCGAAAGAATAAATATATATATATATACATAATACACGTATTAACTAAATATAATACACATAATAATATTTATTATAATATAACATTTAGACAATTAATATTAATAATAATATTATTACTAATAACAACAAATAATAGCAAATTGGCATTTAATAATAATAGTAATAATAATAATAATAAAGACAATTACTAATAGCAATAATTAATAATTATTCTCCAATAATCCAAAATAAAACGGGGTACTACATAAACCAAGTACGGAGTTCACTATGGACGGAGAAAAATCAATCACACTGTTCCGCACAAAAACCTTATGAAACTTCATCGATGAAGGGTCATAGACAGAGCCACACAAGTTCGAGTAAAATTCAGCAACAAGTTGAGGGCAGTTTTTACCAATAGACGTCACAGAACCTTCAAGACCAACTTTTTCAACAGTTCGAGCAAACCAAGTTGTTCAAAGTGCTCACAAACAATCGTCCTCTCAGGACGAAATTTCATTTGAGAAAATATACCAGAAAAGCGAGTTTCAGACATAGGGGTGTAATATTGACGTGAGAAAGCATTACAAATATCAAAAGGATTATCTGGACCGTGACCTTCAGCATCATCGACAGTCTTCTTTTCAACGGCAGGGGAACTTTACTTGTCAGCAGCAACCTTGTTGTCGGAATTTTCAAGTTCACCATCATAATTGTCAATTTCTTGCGCTGTAGAGTCATCATCAGAACCCGGAGAGGATTCTCCAATGGACATGGAGACAGCAACAACAGTAGTTGAAGGTGTAGGAACATGAATTGCCTTTTTTGCCTTTTTCGGTTTTTTACCAGAAGGTGCTGGTACCTTCTTGCGTTTCTTCGGAGATTTCGTGACAGAAGGAGATCTTTTCCATCTTTCTCGCTGGTACCGACAACATTGGGTTGAACATCTTTGGTTGTGGAGGACTTCTTAAGACTCGGTGAAACCCTAATTGCGACTAGTTCAAAGGGTTGAACTTTATCAGTTGCCATATCGGAAGTAGTAGGGTTTGATGGAGTTTCAGTGCTTTGGCTTTGACGAGTTCAATGCCGAGAGGGTGGAGGAGGAACATTCTTCTTCGGCTTCTCGGTTCCCTGTTTGGATTTAGGCATGGTTTCGAGATAGAGGAGACTTCACACAAAAGGTATATTAGATAATTTTGGAGAGAGGAGAGTAATGGGAGATGATTGATATGAGAGAGAAGAAAAAGATGATATGATTAAATTTCAGTTAACAATGTAAGTTACACGACGGTTCAGCTTTTGGAATTTTGAAATTGAAAACTTGTCAAACACTTCAAGCATGAGAGGAACCGTTCCCTCCAAAATAAAAACTTCACTTACCAAACAAAACATACGTTACCATATATACGAAATGAAATTTCAGATGAAAATAAGATCAGAATAATGTACCAAAAATAGATTAAGCACTAATTCGAAACTGAATCAATCACAAGAAAATCTTGATGCACATGCCTAATTAAAATATTTACCGACCAATATCCAAGAACTTCTAATCACGCAATATTGATAAATCCATTAATAGATTAATCTACAAATCTTACTAAATCAATTTTGAGAAGAGCTCGACACTACCAAAAAATGGGGAGAGATTAAATTCTCTTCAAGCACAACTCAACCCTTATTACTCCAACTTTTATAAAACACGGAATTAAAATAAGTTCATTCATCACTTTCTCTTATCAAAAAATAAAATCTACGTTCGCAATTCAGCCACAATACTTATAATGAACTTACTCCGTTTTATGATCTTCCACACCAGTTCATTTACTAACATCAACTATACGCTAATTTCAAGCCCATTACTTGAGGTGTGAATTATCCCGCAGAAAGTTTTATTTAGAACAAGCTGAGAAGATATGAGGATGGGCAACCTTGTTTCACCAATGAACTTTCATTCATAAGAATGATTACCTGTAGCTATCACACCTCGATTATTATTAAGCACGTAACTTGTTTCACAAGTAATCAAGGAAACACCTCATGCGATAGTTGCATGATACTTATTTTCCCGAGAGTAGCTCTTACAAGTATATATATAAAAATGATCATCATGACGAGCTCCCCTAAAAAATGACTAGTTAAAATCCATAGACAATCAATCAACGAATCCAACAATAAATAATTCAAAGAAGTTTCTAGGGATGAACCTGTTAGTGTTATATACTGAAAGCTTAGCTTTGGATGATATTACACTTTTACCCTTTATGAATGAGAAACATGTTAGATTAAACAAGTTCTACGTTCTGTTGTTTTGCGTTAGATAGTGTGTAATACAAGTCTAATGCCCAACCGACTGAGAACCGCTTCGAGCTTGCTTTCTTCGCTGGTAGAACGTCGAACCTGCATGAAACTCTCACACCGGAGATGTTTTCCGGCGAAGAGCCTCCAACGCTCAAGTCAGGTCTTGAGAGAGATGAGAAAAATATGTACATGTGTATCGGAGTATTAGAGAGATTGTATCTAAAAGTGAGGGTTCTCATCCCTATTTATAGGGACGAGCTACCTGTTCTACACGCGCGACCTGGGCGATCTTGGCCGGCTGTCCTCCTGCTCGTCCGTACAACCGCGCACCTCCACTACCTTTGGTGTCCGAGAACGCGTCGAATTTGTCAGAGAATGTCAGAGTTCGTTGTAGCCGCGAGCCACTCGTGAAGCGCCACGTGTCTTCCCCCCACGTGCTGGAGGCTCTCTTATCTATCCTGATGTTCGACCGAATCTTTAGCGAATATTGAGCAGCTCCTAAGATATGAAGTGGTCGAGTCTACGACCACGCCCATTTGATCGTCTTTCCTTGACCATCTCCTCGAGCAGACGATGCTTATCCAACACTATCGAGCTCGCTCTTCCTCGTCGTCTACCTTCTTTCCTTCCTTGCGGATGTTCAGTCCCATTCGACCAGACGCTGATCTATTTTGTTCGGCTAACCTGACGAACCGGTCTAGTATACAATATCCAATATCATCTAGTCCCCCCACTCTGGTCGATTCTGAATGACTCGATCTAAGAGTAAGGTTTGTCTATGCTGCCGAGATTCTGCTTCATCTGTTTCGACAATTTAGTGCGTTTCTTTCTCTTGCGCGACAACTTTTTTTCCCTAACTGCCATTTTGTGCATTTTGAATTTCGAGTTTTGCCACTTGTCCGCCTTTTTAGACGCGTCTTTTCGTCTGTCAGAGGTCATGATGACCTAGTGATCTGTGTTACCTCGAATCTCGCCCCTACTTCCACGTATCTCCTTCTCCTGTCGTTAGAATTTTTACTTTAATCCTACGGCTCGTGCCTGTGTGTCCGTTCGTCTTTCTCTCCATCTTAGCCTTTGATATCTTATAATCGAACAATCGAAAATATGCCGCGTCCAATCTCCGCAGTATAAATGCTAACCCTTAAGAAATTTTTTTCCTTTCTTCACTTTCGCAATCCACTGCTTTAAAGCTTTCTGCAACCGTCGAGCATCCTGCAATTTTTGAGTTCTCCTTCTCCTCTGCAAGTCTCCCATCGTTCATCATGAGTAAGTCTTCTCGACCCTTTCTCGAAGTATTTTCATTAAGTTTTGAATTTTATCTTTCTCTTCCCCTTTGCTTCTTCTCGCGTCTTGTTCTTCTGATTTCTGCCCTTCCGCTGTGCCGTTTTTCGCCCTTTTTCCTCTTTCTTTTCTTTCTTTTGATTTAGTTTTTTCTCCTTTTTTCTTCAGATTCCACCACTTCGAGCGAAAATGATTGGTACAGCGGAAAGGACATGACTCCTCCTTCCTCTTCTGCAACTCCCAGTTTATCGAGCGATTCTGTTCAAGAGATTCTCCAACCCGTGCCCATTTCCATGATTCGACCTGCCGTCGTTGACGATAGCCCTACAACCACTGTTGTCTCTCTCTCTACTTACCTTGTCGACCAACCAGCGGATGAGGTTACCAGTCGTCCTCCTTCTCCTCCCACTGAGCATACTCGTCGAATGATCGGTCAGGATGATGAGATCGAGGATGATGTCGATCCCCAAGATCACGTCCCACTATCTGCTCGTGACCCTAAGGACTTCGTTCCTTTGTCCTCTCGCGCCCCTATCTCCTCGAACACCCCTTCTTCCTCCCGAACATCCAAGCCATCTAAGTCGCCCAAGCCCTCCTCGAGCACTTCCCGTCTTGACTTCGACTTGATTGGTCACCCCGGGGCTTTTTACACCCTTGGCGATGAGGATACTTACGGCAATCCTCCTGCTGATTGTTATACCTTTTTTCGTGCGCACTTCGATGTGGGTCTACGCTTCCCTATCTGCCAGGCGTTGATCGACCTGTGCGGGCTATATGGTTTACCCCTCAATCAGATCACCCCCAACGCCTTCAGGACGTTAGCGTCCTTTATCGTCTTGTCCATAGTCCACATGGGTAGAGTAGATTTAGATTTTTTTGTTTATTGTTATTTTGCTTCGAAACAAGCTGACGGCCCATATTTAAAGAGCCGGAAATAACGCTTGCTTCATCACTGATCGACCATCTAATGTCCCAAGGTGGAAAGATCAGTTCGTATATATAAACCCTCCACAGCCTTATCCTTGGGCACCCATCCCTTGGCTTGCAGAAGTGCCCATTAAACATGCTTGCCCCTCGCCCAATCCAGTTTTCGACCGCCGCATACAAGTGTGGAACTCGAACCCTGTCGCCTCGACCCCTCTACTCAAAGATGATAATCTTCTCCACCATTGTGGTATCGTCACCCACAAAAACTTTCCCCTCCTCTTGCCGAGACCATTCTCAAAGTTCGCTTCGATCCTGCTCTTGCAGAAGCTAACCGAAAAGCTCGAGCAGGTGCTCAAACTGATGTTATTACACGTCTGCATTTCCTTATTCTGAATTATCGGCTGGATTTCTATTAATCTGTATCTTATTTTTTGTAGAGGGATTTTTGCATAAGCTGGACCTCAAGAAGTCTGCTGATAAGAGGACTGCCAATAAGGATGCCTCAGCCTCTGTCAAGAAGGCCAAGGAATCATCCTCGACCAAGGACATTCCTTCTCGACTTGAAAAGTCTGGAGCTTCCTCTCACTCAAATAAGCAACGGGCTCCTTCTCCTCCTTCCAAACAGGTCGAACGCCCTCCTAGCCATTCGACCAAGGAGAGCGAGGTTTCTAGAAAATTCCCACGATCCGAGGTGGTCGGTCAGCAATCCACTAATCATCCATCTTCCCCCAAGCGGTCCCATCATGAGGGAAAATCCGTTGTCGACCATGCCGCCCAGAATCCTTCATCTGCTTCCTCCTCTTCCTCGGTGTCTATTGGGCCCCGGGAGGCTGTGTCACGATTGATGAGTTTCCTACTGTTCGACGATATGCATAGATGAGGGGTGAATCGCCGAAATCAAGCCGAATATATGATTCGTGCGGTGACCCAGGTATGTTTCTCTTCTAGCACTGTTCTTGAATATTCTTGTCTGTACTTTTCTCATTCATCTCCTTGTTACAGACTCTTGTCTCCATCGTACATCTCCTCGAGGAAACAATGAACGACACTAGTCGCCTCATTCCTGTGCTCGAGGGCGATAACCGACACCTCGAGGAGGAGAATAGGAGGCTGAAGGCGGAGAATGAGGATCTGCTCAAGACACGCCACACCTTGGCTGAGCAGCTGAAGAAAGACGAGCAGCGCTACAAGGACGCGCTGAAGGGCAAGGAAAAAGCCCTGGAAGTAGAGAGGGCTGGTCGAAAGAAGGAGGTCGAGGCGGCGGCTGTCGTTGCTATGGAGCAGTCCCGTCGGGCCTTGTGGAGGACCCAGCTTGGTAAAGCCTTCCTTAAGGCTTACCGAGAACAGCTGATCCAGGACTATCTCTGCTCGACTGCCTTCCTCAAAGAAGTTGCTGAGATGGGTATGGATTTCTATACCTATAGCATGGAAGAGGTCGAGCGTCAGCTGAAGGAAATGGGGTTCACTGGTGAGCTCGACCAGGACAAGACATGGGAGGTGATTCCTTCCGTGCCCTCTAACTTTGTCGGCGATCCTAATTTACCCACTGAGCATCCCTGGTTGGCAGAGTCCTTAGAGCGGACTTTAGCGAAGGATCCCTCTCTTAAGAGCTCTTTTGATGTGCCTAAGCCTGGAGAGACGCTGGTAGTTCGCCTTTCAGTGGTTATTCCTCCTCAGCCCCTAACTACCAATGCCAATTCGTCCTCCTCGGGCCCGTCTACCTTAGCTCTTGCTCAGTCTACCACTGCCTCTGCTCTTTCGACCATGGCGGCACAGTCGATCACAACGGGCCAGTCGGCTGCCGTTACTTCTGCGCCAACTATGGCCGCGCAGTCGTCCGCAGCGACTCAGTTGGGATTTGCCGCGGTTGCTTCGTCGGTTGCAGGTGCGCAGTCGACTGCTTCTGCCGTATCCTCGACCACAGCCGCTCAGTCGACTGCCGCGGCGCAGTCGACCATGGCTGCCCAGTCGACTTCTGCAGTGCAGTCGTCATCAACTGCTGCCGCGACATCGACCGTCGTTGCTCACTCTACTACCGCTCCCGCAAAGTAGTTTAGGCATTGCTGATGTATTTATTTTAGGATATTTTGTGGCTTTGTACTTTTTCTTGTATCGAATGGAAATGATCTTCTTTCCTCGTTGTGTGTGCTTTATTCAACAGCTTTCTTTGTGTTATGTCCTTTATGGCTGTAGGTAGAGTAATTCCTGTGATATGTGAGTCTTTATTTCCTCCGGATTTTTATAACTGTGATACACTTGAGTAAACTTGAATTGTGCGTGTTTGATGTGTTCAACTCTCCTCTTGGGGCATAGGTAATCTAGAAAACCAGTGTGATTGGACATGTCATATTCCATTTCTTCATAAAACGTGCGTAAGGCCGCATGGGACCAGGTAGGCATCATCGAACTGCCTCTAGGGGTCTCCCATCTAGCTCCGTGCCTTCATAGCTCCACGATTAGATTCGACCATATGCCCACCCCTCGAAGTGTCTCGAAGACAAGCGACCTTCGCCCACCCCTTGGTCGGGGTGTTCCGAAAACGAAGGACTTTGGTCTTCTCACTTGCCCACCTCAAGGGATGTTCCGAAAACATTGTGGTCGTCTAGCCCGGAGGCGTGAACGTTGTCGACCACATGCCCACCCCTTGAGGTGTTCCGAAAACAAGCGACCTTCGCCCACCCCTTGGTCGGGGCGTTCCAAAAACGAAGAACTTTGGTCTTCTCGCTTGCCTACCTCAAGGGATGTTCCGAAAACATTGTGGTCGTCTAGCCCGGAGGCGTGGACATTGTCGACCACATGCCCACCCCTTGAGGTGTTCCAAAAACAAGCGACCTTCGCCCACCCCTTGGTCGAGGTGTTTCGAAAACGAAGGACTTTGGTCTTCTCGCTTGCCCACCTCAAGGGATGTTCCGAAAACATTGTGGTCGTCCAGCCCGGAGGCGTGGACGTTGTCGACCACATTCCCACCCCTTAAGGTGTTCCGAAAACAAACAACCATCGCCCACCCCTTGGTATGGGTGTTCCGAAAACAAAGGACTTTGGTCTTCTCGCTTGCCCACCTCAAGAGATGTTCCGAAAACATCGTGGTCATCCAGCTCGGAGACGTGGACGTTTTCCACCACATGCCCACCCCTTGACGTGTTCCGAAAACAAGCGACCTTCGCCCACCCCTTGGTCGGGGTGTTCCGAAAACGAAGAACTTTGGTCTTCTCGCTTGCCTACCTCAAGGGATGTTCCGAAAACATTGTGGTCGTCTAGCCCGGAGGTGTGGACATTGTCGACCACATGCCCACCCCTTGAGGTGTTCCGAAAACAAGCGACCTTCGCCCACCCCTTGGTTGGGGTGTTCTGAAAACGAAGAACTTTGGTCTTCTCTCTTACCCACCTCAAGGGATGTTCCGAAAACATTGTGGTCGTCCAGCCCGGAGGCGTGGACGTTGTCGACCACATGCCCACCCCTTGAGGTGTTCCGAAAACAAGCGACCTTCGCCCACCCCTTAGTTGGGGTGTTCCGAAAATGAAGAAATTGGGTCTTCTCGCTTGCCCACCTCAAGGGATGTTCCAAAAACATTGTGGTCGTCCAGCCCGAAGGCGTGGACGTTGTCGACCACATTCCCACCCCTTGAGGTGTTCCGAAAACAAGCAACCTTCGCCCACCCCTTGGTCAGGGTGTTCTGAAAATGAAGGACTTTGGTCTTCTCGCTTGCCACACCTCAAGGGATGTTCCGAAAACATTGTGGTCATCCAGCCCAGAGGCATGGACGTTGTCGACCACATGCCCACCCCTTGAGGTGTTCCGAAAACAAGCGACCTTCGTCCACCCCTTGGTCGGGGTGTTCCGAAAACGAAGGACTTTAGTATTCTCGCTTGCCCACCTCAAGGGATGTTCCGAAAACATTTTTGTTCGTCTAGCCCGGAGGCGTGGACGTTGTCGACCACATGCCCACCCCTTGAGGTGTTCCGAAAACAAGCGACCTTTGCCCACCCCTTGGTCGGGGTGTTCCGAAAATGAAGGACTTTGGTCTTCTCACTTGCCCACCTCAAGGGATGTTCGAAAAAATTATCGTCGTCCAGCCCAGAGGCGTGGACGTTGTCGACCATATGCCCACCCCTTGAGGTGTTCCGAAAACAAGCGACCTTCACCCACCCCTTCGTCGGGGTGTTTCGAAAACGAAGGACTTTGGTCTTCTCGCTTGCCCACCTCAAGGGATGTTCCGAAAACATTGTGGTCGTCCAGCCCGGAGGCGTGGACATTGTCGACCACATGCCCACCCCTTGAGGTGTTCCGAAAACAAACGACCTTCGCCTACCCCTTGGTCGGGGTGTTTCGAAAATGAAGGACTTTGATCTTCTCGCTTGCCCACCTCAAGGGATGTTCCAAAAATATTGTGGTCGTCCAGCCCGAAGGTGTGGACGTTGTCGACCACATGCCCACCCCTTGAGGTGTTTCGAAAACAAGCAACCTTCGCCAACCCCTTGGTCGGGGTTTTCTGAAAACGAAGGACTTTGGTCTTCTCGCTTGCCCACCTCAAGGGATGTTCTGAGAACATTGTGGTCGTCCAGCCCGGAGGCGTGGACGTTGTTGACCATATTCCCACCCCTTGAGGTGTTCCGAAAACAAGCGACCTTCGCCCACCCCTTGGTATGGGTGTTCCGAAAACAAAGGACTTTGGTCTTCTCGCTTGCCCACCTCAAGAGATGTTCCGAAAATATTGTGGTCATCGAGCTCGGAGACGTGGACGTTTTCCACCACATGCCCACCCCTTGACGTGTTCCGAAAACAAGCGACCTTCGCCCACCCCTTGGTCGGGGTGTTCCGAAAACAATGGACTTTGGTCTTCTCGCTTGCCCACCTCAAGGGATGTTCAGAAAACATTGTGGTAGTCCGGCCCGAAGGCGTGGACGTTGTCGACCACATGCCCACCCCTTGAGGTGTTCCGAAAACAAGCAACCTTCGCCCACCCCTTGGTCGGGGTGTTCTGAAAACGAAGGACTTTGGTCTTCTCGCTTGCCCACCTCAAGGGATGTTCCGAAAACATTGTGGTCATCCAGCCCAGAGGCATGGACATTGTTGACCACATGCCCACCCCTTGAGGTGTTCCGAAAACAAGCGACCTTCGCCCACCCCTTGGTCGGGGTGTTCCGAAAATGAAGGACTTTGGTCTTCTCACTTGCCCACCTCAAGGGATGTTCGAAAACATTGTGGTCGTCCAGCCCAAAGGCGTGGATGTTGTCGACCATATGCCCACCCCTTGAGGTGTTCCGAAAACAAGCGACCTTCACCCACCCCTTGGTCGGGGTGTTTCGAAAACGAAGGACTTTGGTCTTCTCGCTTGCCCACCTCAAGGGATGTTCCGAAAAGATTGTGGTCGTGCAGCCCGGAGGCATGGACATTGTCGACCACATGCCCACCCCTTGAGGTGTTCCGAAAACAAACGACCTTCGCCTACCCCTTGGTCGGGGTGTTCCGAAAATGAAGGACTTTGGTCTTCTCGCTTGCCCACCTCAAGGGATGTTCTGAAAATATTGTGGTCGTCCAGCCCGAAGGCGTGGACGTTGTCGACCACATGCCCACCCCTTGAGGTGTTTCGAAAACAAGCAACCTTCGCCCACCCCTTGGTCGGGGTGTTCTGAAAACGAAGGACTTTGGTCTTCTCGCTTGCCCACCTCAAGGGATGTTCCGAAAACATTGTGGTCGTCCAGCCTGGAGGCGTGGACGTTGTCGACCATATTCCCACCCCTTGAGGTGTTCCGAAAACAAGCGACCTTCGCCCACCCCTTGGTATGGGTGTTCCGAAAACAAAGGACTTTGATCTTCTCGCTTGCCCACCTCAAGAGATGTTCCAAAAACATTGTGGTCATCGAGCTCGGAGACGTGGACGTTTTCCACCACATGCCCACCCCTTGACGTGTTCCGAAAACAAGCGACCTTCGCCCACCCCTTGGTCGGGGTGTTCCGAAAATGAAGGACTTTGGTCTTCTCGCTTGCCCACCTCAAGGGATGTTCTGAAAACATTGTGGTCGTCCAGCCCGGAGGCGTGGACATTGTCGACCACATGCCCACCCCTTGAGGTGTTCCGAAAACAAACGAACTTCGCCTACCCCTTGGTCGGGGTGTTCCGAAAATGAAGGACTTTGGTCTTCTCGCTTGCCCACCTCAAGGGATGTTCAGAAAACATTGTGGTAGTCCAGCCCGAAGGCGTGGACGTTGTCGACCACATGCCCACCCCTTGAGGTGTTCCGAAAACAAGCAACCTTCGCCCACCCCTTGGTCGGGGTGTTCTGAAAACGAAGGACTTTGGTCTTCTCGCTTGCCCACCTCAAAGGATGTTCCGAAAACATTGTGGTCATCCAGCCCAGAGGCATGGACGTTGTCGACCACATGCCCACCCCTTGAGGTGTTCCGAAAACAAGCGACCTTCGCCCACCCCTTGGTCGGGGTGTTCTGAAAATGAAGGACTTTGGTATTCTCGCTTGCCCACCTCAAGGGATGTTCCGAAAACATTTTTGGTTGTCCAGCCCGGAGACATGGACATTGTCGACCACATGCCCACCCCTTGAGGTGTTCCGAAAACAAGCGACCTTCGCCCACCCCTTGGTCGGTGTGTTCCGTAAACGAAGGACTTTGGTCTTCTCACTTGCCCACCTCAAGGGATGTTCCAAAAACATTGTGGTTGTCCAGCCCGGAGACGTGGACGTTGTCGACCACATGCCCACCCCTTGAGGTATTCTGAAAACAAGCGACCTTCGCCCACCCCTTGGTCGGGGTGTTCTAAAAACGAAGGACTTTGGTCTTCTCGCTTGCCCACCTAAAGGGATGTTCCGAAAATATTGTGGTCGTCCAGCCCGGAGGCGTGGACGTTGTCGATCACGTGCCCACCCCTTGAGGTGTTCCGAAAACAAGCGACCTTCGCCCACCCCTTGGTCGGGGTTTTCTGAAAACGAAGGACTTTCTTCTTCTTGTATTGAGTGACGTCGAGCAGAGATTGCGTTCGCGGTTCCATATGTATCAAACAAGAAATTCCAAAGAAATTGTGTAAGTGATCATCGTGTGTTATAAGCATCGAATTTAGACTCCATGTAACCATATAGAAATATTGGCAAATATGTTTTAACATTTCTGGGTAAATTGCGAGCATTCCGTTAAATGGACCAAACCAAGCTCATAAATGACGCGATGCATGAAGTTGATGTTAGATATTAAAAAAATCCAGTAACGTAAAAATTGATCATTCTGACTGTTATACCACAAATACTTGAACCGCTGGACCGCTCCTCTCGAACCAGGTTGCGTCTTCTTGATCGTCGGTACCTGCAAAGCACGCCGGGGGTGGTCCCGGCGCGAACACTCCGACGCTCAAGTCAGTGATGGTCTAGAGAGAAAACGACAGAGTGATGAGATAGCTCGTGAATGTGTGTTGTGTAAAATGAATGAACCTGCTCCCTTTTATAGGAGAAATTTGGAGAGTCCCAGTGGGATAAGAAGTCTTCTTCATATAAAACTCTTAATTAGGTTAAAGGTCTTCTGAATCCCGAGAGTCCTTGTTGCTACTAACTCCTTCGTAACTTGATCACAAAGTCACCTTTAGATTCTAACCTCCTCGACGCGCACGAGGACCTCCGGGCGCACGAGGACCGCCGGACACCACCCAAGGCCGAGCACCCACCAAGCATAATCCAAGTTCGAGCACCTCGTGCTGAACACACGTCACTGAGAGCCTTGCGCCAGGCACCCCCCCGAGCACCTAGCGCTGGGTACTCTACATGCCGGGCACCATCTAAGCCGGGCATTCCTCATGCCGGACACTTATCCCATGCCGAGCATTCGCCACTCGCCGGACACTCACCCAACCGCCCGACTACCACAACGCCTAGACGGTCCTCTTCATAAGGTAGTGTGACTGGATCACAACCGGTTCCTCATGTGCCGCTACTAACGACCATATCATCTAGCCCCCCAATTCCTTAAACAAGTTGATCTTGTTATAAGGAATGAAGGATTACACACATCTTAGTGACCATTGCACCTACCTCCGCAAACTATATCACCACTTCATGAGTACATGCATAAAAACACTATAATCCTCACCGAATCACACACCACGTCGAACGCCAAGCATTCGCGACGAAGCCGAGCACTTGCGAGATGCCGACCGTCGAGCACCTTAGGCGACGTCCACCGACGCTGAGCACGGGTGCATGCCGAGCACCTCACGCCGAGCTCTCCGCGCTGAGCTACCCCCAGAGGCCAGACATTAGCCATGCCGAGCCCTCCACTGTGCCGAGCACTGAGATGTCGAGCACCGAGATGCCGAGCTCTGGGCTGCCGAGCACCTTGATGCCGAGCACTAGGCTGCGGAGCGGTCTGCGCCTATGCCGAGAACATCCGCGCTGGGCCCCACATGCCGAGCACTTCCGTGCCGGGCTCCCCACACTGAGCTCTCTGCGCCGAGCTGCCTAATGCCGAGCACTTTGAGGCCAAGCTCCCCACACGGAGCGGCCATCGTGTTGAGCTCTCCACCATGTCGGGCGCTTTGTCACGCCGAGGGCTCCAATACCGGGCACCTCTCCACGGCAAGCCCTCCGCCACGCCGGACACACTCCACAGTGCCGAGCACTCCACGATTCCGACAGGATTCAGAATCCTTCGAAGAACTGCTTACGATTTTCAAAAATCTCACCGAATTAGGCGTTCAAAGCCAGTAATCGCGAGCACTACACAATTCGAGCCTACGGACCAGGCGGGTGGAACTCACCATCATATCACACTTGGTCTCAACCCTTGTCTTGCAAATAATAATGCACACGCTACCTCATTATTATTTATTTCTTTTGTTTTCACTACATCTAGCTAAGCACATCATGTGCCCACCCAACACACCATCACATGCTACACTTATAATCATATGTCCACTTCCATCACATGACTTTCTCCTTGGGGAACTCAATTAGCTTCTTCCTCAAGCCTTATTCTCAACCATAGATTAAATTTTGAATCAAGGGCTAAGATGACCCAAGACCATCAAACCCTAATTTCCCCATCTATAAATACTCCTCTTCTTCCTCCTCCTCTTTATTCACCATTCTCCTCACACAAAATGTATCTTCTACATAATTTCTCTCTCTACGAAATAAAACATTTAATTCGTAATTAAAATCTGGCGGCCACTCTTCAACGAGCTCATACTACCGACGAGTCCATCTAGTCCCGCCGACCACATCAAGCACACGGTCCTTCCGCCAAATTCACGCCGCCAAGCACGCGGACCTTACGCCGAGCTCGCATGATACGGAAGTGGGAATTGACCCTCGATGATGTGAAGGGCCGAGGGTCGAGGTTATTGGACAAGGCCGAGCAAAGGGTGCAAACAACGCTTGCATGGCCTAGGAGACGTGCACGAGCACGTATACGAGGGTGCCGACATGCACAATGGCATAGGAGGTCGAGCAAGAAGCTCGAGAGTTTGAGGCTTGAAGGCTTGAGCGGCGTGGTCGAATGGCGCAAGGTGTGTGCGAGGAAGCGACGCGCACGATGCTTGGAGGCTAAGGTCTCCGATGTTTACATTACAGAAGAAATAAGCGGTGCGCGAGGGGTGGATGTTGGGTGGACAGCACGCAAATGGGATGGCCGTGAGCAGGCGAACGTGCAAGTGGTAACATGCGCAAGAGCGTACGAGAAGATGATCCCGGGATGGGCAATAATCGAGCGCAAGGAAGGGCGCGAATACGCGCATTGGCGTAGACGTGCACGGGCGAGACCACGCC
>CACSLK010000984.1:4002461-4038358 GCA_902706635.1 Striga hermonthica
TTTGTTCCTATATAAAGGCCCCTTCCCCTATGTTATTTTCAATCATCCAAGAAATCAATAGAAGTCTAGAACTCTGTTCTTCCAACTTTGCTTTAGTCTTTTCACCAAAATACTACTGTAATTTTATTCGTTTCAATAGGCGCGGTTGTGGCTAGAGGAACACTATCGGCGATTCAAGGCACGGGTTAGCGGCTTATCGGCAGTCGAAACACACGATACTCATCATCGATCCACCGAGCGCGCGGACCTTCCCCCGAGCCCGCACCGCCGAGTACACGAGCTTCACGCCGAGCTCGCATCACCGACGACAAGCATAAGCCCAGGCCATCCCACTGGCCTCACGCCCAAGTCCACTTCGGGACTTGACAACCGAGACCTAGAAGAGTTCTCACCGGCCATCCAATCGACCATGCAACTAGCACTACCGAAGCTCGACGATCTCTCCACTCCACCACTCACTATGGCGACATCGGCATCCTTCATGGGTACGCTCTCCTCGACTCACCTTGCTGTATACATCAATTACTTTACTTTATTTATGAGAATTACTTTCGTAGTGTACCACCTCATTGCGCATTTGTCTTACTATGTTGCGTTTGCATTCTTTTCATTTGTTCTTCTCATTTGTGCTCGTCTATTTAACCTCATTTGCTTTAGAAGCGCCTATCTCTTCGCCTCCCCATAGCTCCTCCTCCACGAACCATACCACTAGCTCTACCTCTTCGGGCACCACTAGCTCTACCTCTTCGGGTACCATTAGTTCTTCCTTCCATTCGCCTTCACACTCTTCACCCAAAGAGCCATCCCCCAACACCTTAGCTCTCTCGGGCCCGACGACCCCTCCCAACACCAAAGCAAAAGAGAGCGTCCAACATCAAGCCCTGCCTACCAACCCTGTCTCCTCATATACGGATACCCAAGTCGCCCTTCTCACCAAAAAAATTGAATTGTCGAAAGGTTGGAAACTTAGGATCCCTAAACCCGAGGACTCGTTTGATAGCCCCCCATCTGGTTAACACAACTTTTTTCTAGACCAAGTGAGCGCGGGAATGAGATTCCCCATACATCTCGACCTACTTGAGCTAAGCCGAATGTATGGGATACCACTGAACCAGCTTCCCCCCAACTCGATCCGTCTCCTTATTAGCTTCAACATGGCGTGTCGAGCACGCCTTGGCGACCTCGACCCCAAATTGTGCTTCTATTGCATTTGCCTTAAAAATCCGAATAGCGCCCCCTACCTCATGCATCGCAACCATACCCGTTTCAGTGATCAACCTCAATCGAAGATGCGTAACTGGAGAAATAAATTCTTCTTTGTGTGTCCCTCTCCCGATTCCTTCGACTTTCCTCCCTTAGCCCCGAATCAGTGCAAGAACCCAAAACGCAAGACCGTATACGAGACCATAATCGACCAGTAGAATGAGCGCCCACTTCTTATGATGAATCTGACCACTAATGATCAGCTCCTTAGATATTTCCACCTGTCTAGACGTGCCGCCGACCCCGTAGATGACATAGGTAGGGCTTGGCACCCCGAGTTGTCGTCATATCTCTTATCCTCTCTTTCACATTAATCATGTGTATATAACTTATTTACTTATACTTGTATCTCTTTGTTTTGTAGAGGAGCTCCTCAAGACCATGGCCGCACCCCCCACAACTGTGACCACAGCTCCCACCGGGCCCTCAGAAAAGGTGCCAACTCCCCCCCAAGGGGCTAACCACACCGGTGGTCGATCCTCCCGAGGGCAATGCTCCTTTGCGCTCTCCTCCGTGCACCTACCCCCACGGCCGCCCGAGGAAAACCTTCTCGGCCAAACGCAAGAGACTTAGATCTACGGAGGGTCCCGAAGCACCCCTAAAACGGCCAGACAAGGTCACCGGGAACAATGACGCCTCCATGACCAGCTCCTACCTTGTTGACATCTTCCCGCGAGGCGAGACCACGAGATGGCCCACCAAGGTGGACCGAGCCGGCGCTATCACTTACCACCTCGGATTGGTACGTATCCCGCACCCTCAACTCCTATTCAGCAAACAAGTGTTGTAAAATTTATATATAACTCATCCTCTGTTCCAAATAGGCTCTGGCGGGCATAGCCCCTCTCTTTGAGGAGCAGCTAGAGGGCAACGACGCCGAGGTGGAGTCCCTCAAGGAAGAGGTAAAAAAGGGTGAAGAGAAACTCTCCGAGCTCCAAAAGACTCTCGATCTCCAGAAAGCCGAGAAGGAGAAGCTGCAAGGCAAACTCAAGGCCAATGACACCGAGCTCAAGGCCAAAGAGGCCGAACTCCAGGCCAAGGATGTCGTACTCGAGGAGTTACGCTCGTCGGTGGATGAGCGCATCGTCCGTGCCCGGGCTGAGGGACTGACTTCCTTCCTAGGGTCTGACCTCGGATGCCGCTTCGCCGATCGATACCGCCACGCGCTACTATTGAGGTACCATGACTCCAGGGCGTACCTCGAGAGGATATGCCCAGCTTGTCGCCTGTACTTCCACAAGAGGATCCATCGGACCCTGGCCAGGGTGAAAGATGAAGGGACCGCCATTGCCGTGGATGAGGCGAAGGAGCTCGAGATGATGGCTGGCCTCCCTACCCCCGCCGGGGTGAAACGGCGACCCGACCCTCCATCGACCCATCCTTGGTGGGAGCCGGCCCTGGAGACCGCTGCGAAAGCCATCGCAGCTGACGTCGGCCTAGAGACGGAGGGGGTCCTCGAGCCGGAGTGCAATGGGCTTTCCTCCTAGATCTACCTGTGCCAATCGTTTAGGGCTTTTTGTTTCTCTATCGGACCAGTTGCATGAAACCTCTCTTTTGATTATCTCCTTTGTTATGTTGGCATGTAGCCCCGAACCCATTTGCACGAACTTTTCTATTTGGGCATGTAACCGTAAACTCGTTCGATACTTTGCTTTTATTGTGTTGCTTGCTTATTTCAATTGTTCGTACTTATATAACTTATTGCTATACAAGTAACCACACCTCTTCAGTCACTAAGTCTTGAAAGCACTTAACATTGTGACCATGGGCTTTTGCACCTAGCACAACTATTGCCAAGTCTTTCAAGACTCACAATCCCAATTTCACGCGATGACCTCGTCAACCATAGAGGTCGTCGCCTAGCTCCACGAGCTTAGGTGGGATTAACAGGCTTGTCACCTAACTCAATGAGCGTAGGCGAGTCTAACGGGCTTGCTCCCTAAAGAGGTCGCTGCCTAGTTCTGCGAGCTTAGGCGAGACTACCAGGCTGTCGCCCTAAAGTGGTCGTTGCCTAGCTCTGCGAGCTTAGGCGAGACTATCAGGCTTTCGACCTAAAGAGGTCATCACCTAGCTCCGCGAGCTTAGGCGAGACTACCAGGCTTTCGCCCTAAATAGGTCGTCGCCTAGCTCCGCGAGCTTAGGCGAGACTACCAGGCTTTCGCCCTAAAGAGGTCGTCGCCTAGCTCTACAAGCTTAGGCGAGACTACCAGGCTTTCGCCCTAAAGAGGTCGTCGCCTAGTTCCGCGAGCTTAGGCGAGACTACCAGGCTTTCGCCCTAAAGAGGTCGTCGCCTAGCTCCGCGAGCTTAGGCGAGACTACCAGGCTTTCGCCCTAAAGAGGTCGTCGCCTAGCTCCGCGAGCTTAGGCGAGACTACCAGGTCATCTTACCAGGTCATCACCCTTAAACACATCACACAAGAGGAGAGTTAAGCTGAAAAACTTCAAATGCAACTTTATTACTAGTCTCGCAAAAACATAATCAAATAACAACTGAAAGTAAAGAAAGATAACATGTCTCTAGCTATGCATAATACTTCTTCAAGTAGGATATGTTCCACGATCGGGGTAGTAGCCACCCCTCAACATCACGGTGCTCATAAGCGCCCCCCGCGAATACCCTCTCAACAGTATAAGGACCTTCCCAGTTCGGTTCCAAATTTCCAACATGCTTCAGGGCATCAGCCTGGCGCCAGACCAGGTCCCCCACTTGGAATTGACGAGCTTGAACCGACTTGTCATGGGCCGCCCTCATCCACTGCTTGTAAGCCGCTGTCCTTAATCCTAGCCAGCCGTTGTCCTTAATCCCGCCTGGCCACGTAGATCGTCCACCAGGTCCAGTGCCTCCCTACGGAACTCGACGTTCCCTTCTTCCGTGTAGGTGCTCACCCGCTACGAGTTAAGGCCGATCTCCACCGGGATGACAGCCTCCATGCCGTACACTAGACTAAACGGCATCTCCCCCGTTGAAGTCCTTGGTGTCGTCCGATATGACCACAACACCGAATCAAGCTCGTCCACCCAAGCACCTGAGGCTCTCTCCAATCTCGCCTTCAACCCATTTAGAATTGATCTATTCGTGACCTTGGATTGTCCATTCGCTTGGGGGTGGGCGACCGACGCCGACCTCTGAACTGGGTGCCATTATCAGATATAAGCACTCGAGGGATGCCGTACCGACAACATATGTTGTTGAAAAGAAACTTCATCACCCTCTCTTCTGTGATCGTCGCCAAGGGCTCGGCCTCAATCCACTTAGAGAAGTAATCCACTGCCACAATGAGAAACTTTCGTTGGCCCGTCGCCTGGGGCAAGGGTCCAACTATGTCAACCCCCCACTGTGTAAAAGGTAGAGGCGAGCTAATAGGGACCATATTCTCGGCTGCTTTATGAATCAATGGACCATGCTGCTGTCACCTTTTACATTTTCGCACAAGGTCCTGTGCCATCGTCCTCATCTTAGGCCAGAAGTATCCAGCCTGGACCACCTTCCCGACCAACGCCCTAGCCTTTAGGTGGTCGCCACAGCAACCTTCATGTACCTCCCTCAACACGTACTCACCGTCCTTGTAACACCCCGCCTTAACATGAAAAATCAGAGTACGGTTTTCGCAAGTTTTTCAAACCAAAATCACTTAAATTGCGAAATACTGATTCGGAGTGCTACCATAATACATGACTTACTTCCAAATCAGACTGTTTTTATGAAAACGAACTCACAGTCTGCTAACTGGTCAAACAGGCTAAGTTTGACAAAAAGTGAAACGTCAGCGGAAACTGTAGTGGCAAAACATAATAACAGTGCTGCGATCGTGTAAATGAGTCTCCGGGAGATAGTAGCAGCACTGCTATGCTAAATTCAAACTGTACAAAACATAATTTAAACATTATAAGCATAGTTCCCGTATAATTTAAACTTTATAAGCATAATCCTGAACTGATCGCCATCTCACACCTCCGGTCCGACTTCATGACCTGAAAAACATGATAAAAGTGGGGCGTGAGCACTAAAGTCCACTGTGCTCCATAGGAACTCATACTAAAGTAAACATTGAAAATAATTACAATATCATGATCCTGGCATATATAACTGAACTGAACTGAAACCGGTACTGAATAATCATGATCCGATACTGATGGTGTGATAATCATCACCTGCCTGATACCTGAACATCTGCCAGCATAAATGTCGGACACCATGTGCACACTCTAGTGGGCAGACTAAGGCCACTAGAACCCAGAATGGACCGGCGACCATTCCGAGCGGATACTGATAATACATACCTCAAACATGGTAGAATAATTATAATCAATGTAATACCCAGTCTGAGTCCCCACCTGATCCGTCTGAATAAAAAGGTAGTGCTGATATTTGTATCCTGATCAAACTGAAAAATAATATAAACAATTACTAAATACTATGCTCATACTGATAAAAAATGGCTGTTTAATATGTTAAGATGCTCTACTGGACTTAAACATGATATTTGAATTTAACCGGTATAACCGGAACCGGCTAAAATCGAAACTGAACTGACATGAATTTACTGAACTAGACCGGACCCGACATTAAACTGAAAATGGAACTTAAAACATGAACTGGGATTTAAATTAAAATATGGGTCGAACCGGTCTAAACCGGTCTTAACCGGACTGGCCGGACCGCTGGCTTGCTGTGGCCGGTCGGTCGGAGGCTGACTCAGCCCACGGCTCTGCTGCGGCTGCGGAAGCGGCCGCTGCCGGGACTGGGCGTGGCATGGCGGCTGCAGGGCCTGCCGGGGCCCTAGCTATGGTGCTGCGGCGTCTGGCCGCAGCTGACATAAACTAGGCCCGCATGGGCGTGACCTGGGCGCTGCCGAGCGCTATGTGCATCTGTTGTCGCATGACTGGGCACGGTCGGGTGTTAACACACACCACGACGTGCTGCTGAACGCATGAGTACGCCCCCAGGCGCTGGCTGACAAGACTGGGTACTGCACGGCCGATACCGTGCGACCCTCGCGGTACTGGCTACTCGGGCAGGCTGTTGGGCGCTGCCGAGGCCAACTGACGCGCACTGGCGTGCGCTGAGCACTTTTTGACCGTCGACTGATACGGACAGAGGCCGTACGCGACACCCGGTTGGTCGTACACGCACAGCGCTCGCCCGTCCGCACGGCCGCTGTGTGCGGCAGCGTGCACACGACCAGCCCTTGCCGGCCGTTCGGCAACTTACCTCGACGATTATGACATAACTTGACATGAATAACATATCTATACTTAAATTGGTCTGAGGATCATAATAATAACATGAAGTCTTATTTAATTAAACATGATCGGCCACGACATGCACGATAGGAACTACCGACGGCCTTAGTTCGAACCCTCGACCAAACATGAGTTTTTCTCGAGCAATATTAAGAGACTGACCACAATACATTATTTAAAGGCCGTTGGAACATGAATCACTCGATGAAACATGATCACAATGAAAGATAACATGATAAGGTATGAAGTGGCCCGTGGGCATGCGCTACGTGCGCAACCCACTTCCTGGCCATTTCCCGACCAAACCTTAACTTTCCTCGACCAACATCAACTGACTGAGTATAACATGACATATAATGGTCATCCAAACATAAATTGTTCAGGAGTTATTGAATAAATTTAGACATCACACGACATGAGCGATTATGGTCTAAACCGAGCATCACTTAGCATTTTACATGAATTTCTGAATATGAACCGAACAATCAGATCCTAACATGATCTTAATAACATCAAAAGAAGGTCTGAACATGATTACCTCCTTGAATGCTCGTGAAAAATTGCAAGAACGGCCGTGATCCCTTGCCTCCGTGCGAGTACGTGTGTGCGATAGCTTAATATCTCTTAATCTAGCTTAATTATTCTAATTATTTGTTTAGTGAAATCTGAAGTAGTAACTGAACATTTTTCCCCCAACTCTCAGATTTTATAAGAGGTAAACGATGGTGAAAATTGGGGAGAAACTCACGGCCAATGGCCTTGCGCCAAGTGCCGTGCGATGGGGTGGCTAGGTGGCACTTGTGTGCTTAGTCATCAACATGCTTGCTTAGTCACTTCCCAAACTTACCTCAAGCTACCATGTGTCTTGTGCAATGATGATAATTCACGTGAGAAGGGAGTCAAAACTTACGGCCATTATAATGTACTAAGCATGGCCTTAAACGTGCATTAGACGTGCTAATGCTTGCTTACGCATGAACAAAGCACATCCATGCTAATGTTGAGTATAAACACACTTGGCGTGCACTAACCCTTACTTAGGGCTAGGTTTAACATAATTAACATGACTTCTTGGTAAGGCAAGGCAATTAATACCTTAATTAAACATGATTAAGCTCGGTATAATATTTATCAAGCGATTAGACATGAATTAATTATCGGAAATTATTCTGAACATAACATGATATTCGAAAATTAATTCGAACGTTCTTAACTGAATTTCTTAACTGAATTAAATAGTTCCGAATGATAACGCTTAATAAACTAAATATTTCAGAACTAAACATGATATTACATTAATAAACATGACGAGATATTACAATCTGCCCCCTTAAAATATTTCCGTCCTCAGAAATATAAAACGGCACATATATACATGAAACATGAAAGAACATATACATCAGAACTGAAAATCGGGAAAACGAGCACGAATATCAGCCTCCTGCTCCCAAGTAGCTCCGTGGCGATCCCACTGAATACGAACGAGGGGAACATCATGCTTCCGGAGCCGTCGAACCTGTCGGTCCAACACAGCTATCGGTCTCTCCTCGTAAGATAAATCTGGATGAATCTGAATATCAGTATGAGGAATAACATGATCGGTGTCGCACACGTACTTGCGTAACATGGATACATGAAAAACATTATGAACGCTGGATAACTCGGGAGGTAAGGCTAATCGATACGCAACGTCGCCCACTCGCTCGAGTACTTCGAACGGGCCAATGAATTGAGGGTGCAACTTCCCTCTCTTCCCGAATCAAATAACTCCGCGAAATGGACTAACTCTGAGAAAAGCTCGCTCGCCAACCTCGAACTGAATGTCTCGTCGATGATGATCGGCTGAAGATTTCTGTCGACTCTGAGTTGTCTTGAGTCTCTGTCGGATCAACTCGACCTGTTCTGCTGTCTCCTCGATCAATTTCGGACCGAGTACTCGACGTTCACCGATATCATCCCAATACAGAGGGGAACGAAACTTACGACCGTAAAGTGCCTCGTAAGGAGCCATCTGAATCGACGAATGATAACTATTATTGTACGCAAACTCAACATATGGCAATAACGACTCCCACTTAGCACCCCTGTCAACAACCAAAGCCCGTAACATATCCTCTAACGTCTGAATGGTCCTCTCTGTCTGACCGTCACTCTCTGGATGGTAGACTGAACTGAATGATAACTTCGTGCCCATCGCCTCGTGCAAACTCTGCCAGAATCTACTAGTGAATCTGGGATCTCTATTTGACACGACAGTAACAGGCACTCTGTGGAGTCGAACGATCCCACGGGTGTAAATCTCAGCCAACTTATCCAAAGACATATTCATCGATACTGGCAAGACATGAGCAACTTTAGTCAATCTGTCGACCACGACCCAAATAGCGTCATGATGTTCAGACGACCTCGGTAACCCCGTGACAAAATCCATCGCAACCTCCTCTCACTTCCCCTTCGGAATCGGCAGTGGTCGTAGAAGGCCTATAGGACTCTTGTGTTTGGCTTTGACTTGTTGACAGGTTAAACATTTTCTTACAAAGTCGGCTACGTCTTTCTTCAATCCTCGCCACCAGAACGACCTTTTTAGGTCATGATACATCTTAGTACTTCCTGGATGGGCTAGATATGGTGCGGTATGAGCCTCAGTCAGAATCTTCTTCCTCAACGCTTCGACTTTTGGCACCACAATCCTGCCACAAAACTCCAAGGCCCCATCAGTGCCTCAGTGAAAACCCTTGACGCCTCCGGCGCGGACTTTAGCATCGATGACAAGAACAAATTCGTCAGAAGCTTTCTCCCACCAGATTCTCTCTCTCAGCATCGGCTGAACATGCATAGAACTAACACTCCCCGTAATGGCTGTAGGAAGTGCATCAACCACCTGAATCTGCATCCAGGCGAATTCTTGAATCAACTGGCTCTGCTGAGTAACAACGTACGTCAAGTCACCCTTCAGCTTGCGGCTTAGGGCATCAGCAACGACATTCGCCTTTCTGGGATGATACTGAATTGTGCAATCATAATCCTTGACGAGCTCTAACCAACGGCGCTGTCTCATGTTGAGCTCCTTCCGAGTAAAAATATACTGAAAGCTCTTATGATCGGTGAAAATCTCGCATCGACCGCCGTATAGATAATGTCGCCAAATCTTAAGGGCATGAACGACCGCAACTAACTCCAAGTCGTGCGTCGGATAGTTCTATTCATGTGATTTGAGCTGGCGTGAAGCATAAGCAACGACATGGCCCTCCTGCATAAGTACACATCCCAAACCCTGTCTTGAAGCATCACTGGAATGGTGAAACTCCGAGAAGGATCGGGAATAGTCAACACCAGTGCTGAAGTTAGTCTCCTCTTGAGCTCCTGAAAGCTCAATTCACATTGATCAGTCCATTCGAACATCACAGACTTCCTCGTCAGCTAGGATAAAGGAAGGGCAATCTTGGAGAAGCCCTCAATGAATCTGCGGTAATAACCAGCCAAACCGAGAAAACTGCGAACCTCGGACAAATTCTTCGGTGTCGACCAGTTCTGAACAGTTGCAACTTTGGATGGATCGACCTCAATACCTGCCTGCGTAATCACATGACCAAGAAAGGCTACTCGCTGGAGCCAGAATTCGCACTTGGAGAATTTTGCATATAATTTTTTTCGTCTAAGGGTTTCAAGGACAACCCTCAGATGCTCCTCATGTTCCTTCTGGCTCTTGGAGTAGATAAGAATATCATCAATAAAAACAATGACAAATTGATCGAGATAGGGATTGAAAATACGGTTCATCAAATTCATAAATACGGCTGGCGCATTGCTGAGACCGAATGGCATGACAATGAACTCATAATGATCGTAACGAGTACGGAAAGCAGTCTTGGGAATGTCTGACTCCTCGATTTTCAGCTGATGGTAGCCTGATCACAAATCAATCTTATAGAAGACACAAGCTCCCCTCAGCTGATCAAATAAATCGTCGATCCTAGGAAGCGAATATTTCTTCTTGATCGTCAATCGGTTAAGATCCCGGTAGTCGATACAAATGCGCATGGATCCGTCCTTCTTCTTGACAAAGAGAACGGGTGCTCCCCATGGTGACACGCTCGGTCGAATGAAACCAAGTCGCAATAATTCCTGAATGTGCGCCTTAAGCTCCTGCAATTCTTTTGGCGTCATACGATAGGGTGCTTTAGAAACTGGTCCGGCTCCTGGAATAAGGTCAATGGAGAACTCTACCTGCCGGTTAGGTGGTCCTCCTGGAAGCTCATCCGAAAACACGTCCACAAACTCACAAACAATAGGAACGTCGTGAGGTGTTCGTGCTTTCGGAGAATCATCAACAAGACTGACGAGATAACTCTGACAGTTGCCTCGTCGCAACATCTTCCTGGCTTTCGCCATAGAAATAACATGAGGCAATGAACGAGTCTTAGTACTGAAGAAAGTAATCTGATCATCTCCCGGAAGATAAAGGGTAATCTCCCGGTCATGACATCGAATATCTGCATGAAAACGTGTTAGCCAATCCATGCCGAGTATGAGGTCAAAATCCCTCATCTCGAGCACATAAGCGTCGGTAGACAATATACGACCACCGATAGAAAGACTGAGATCCGTGGCTTTGGCAGAAGTCACTATCTTTCGTCCCGAGGCTAAACTCACCTCGAGAGGATCGACAGCGGTAGTGGCATGAACTCCGATGGCATCGAGACATCGTCGTGATATAAAAGAATGAGTCGCTCCAGTATCAAATAAGGCAAAGACAGAAATATCGTTTAGCATAAGCATCCCAGACATGGTACCTGGGTGCTGTTCTGCCTCAGCCTGATCGACCACATAAACTCTAGCCTGCTGTATGCCCCTCTGTTGTTGCTGAGGTGGCCTCTGAGCCTGCTGTCGGGGCTGCTGCTGCTGTTGTGGTTGTTGAGGCTGCTGCTGGAGTTTCTTCGGACAACGGTTAGCAAAATGTCCGGGCTCGTGACAGTAATAACAAATATCCTGGCCAACGTGACACTCTCTGCGATGAAGTCGTCCGCAAGTGGGGCACTGTGGAATCTGCTGCGGTCTCCGTCGGGTCCTCCTGTCCGTGGGGGCACTTTTCCCCGTCCTCTTGTTGTTCTTCGGTGGCTGGGCAGCAGCTGGTGGAGCTGTGGATGACTGGGCAGGGACAACTGGCTGTACTCGATCATGGTTCGCCTCCCTTCGAATGCTGGCATCCACCTCCTGAGCAATGGCAACGGTACGAGCGTACGTCTGGGTCCCGTGACCTACAATATTGTGACGGACTGCTGGGTAAAGCCCGTCAGTGAAACACTGTGCTCGCTATGCCTCAGTATGCACCAGGTCTAGAAGAAAGGCTCCGAGTCTGGTAAACTCTCTCTCGTACTCATCAACAGAACGAGTACCTTATTTGAGCGACAAGAACTGTCGCTCCATCTCAGCTCGGTAGTACGTGGGATAGTACTTCTCACGAATCATTTCCTTGAATCTGTCCCAGGTACAACCTTCCTTCTCGCCGGGACGCATACTCCAGTAGGCATTCCACCAGAGTCGAGCATCCCCGGTCAACTGAAGCTGTGCGCAAGTAACGCGATAGCAATCTGGACAGTCCATGACCTCAAAAATCAATTCGAGGCCCTGAACTCATTCGTCTACAATACGAGTGTCTCCTTGACCGGAGAATTTCTCAGGGTGGTAGTCGCGGAACTGTCCGACTATCGTGGCCTGAGGAACCGCCGGATGATCAGATTCTCTACGAGGCGGCATCTGAATATTAGAAAGATTTAACATGATCAAAATTCAAGGAAAATACTTTAACTGATCATTAAAGCGCACAAATCTCTTGACGAGTTGCTAAACATGACTGGAAAATACTGACATTGAATCCTGACTACTGATCCTGAACATGATTCGAGCATATTAACTATATTATAACTGAGAAATCTCTGAGCATAGAAATAGTAATTTGTTTATATTTTAAAACATGAATCAGCACTTACCTGTAGTCGGCGAGGCGTGAGCATGTCGTGTTCAGGGTTTTGAAAATTTTCTGACTCGTAAAATTTTCTGAGACGCAGAAACGTGCTCTGATACCAACTGTAACACCCCGCCTTAACATGAAAAATCAGAGTACGGTTTTTGCAAGTTTTTCAAACCAAAATCATTTAAATTGCGAAATACTGATTCAGAGTGCTACCATAATACATGACTTACTTCCAAATCAGACTGTTTTTATGAAAAAGAACACACAGTCTGCTAACTGGTCAAAAAGGCTAAGTTTGACAAAAAGTGAAACGTCAGCAGAAACTGTAGTGGCAAAACATAATAACAGTGCTGCGATCGTGTAAATGAGTCTCCGGGCGGTAGTAGCAGCACTGCTATGCGAAATTCAAACTGTACAAAACGTAATTTAAACTTTACAAGCATAGCTCCCGTATAATTTAAACTTTATAAGCATAATCCTGAACCGATCGCCATCTCACACCTCCGGTCCGACTTCATGACCTGAAAAACATGATAAAAGTGGGGCGTGAGCACTTAAGTCCACTGTGCTCCGTAGGAACTCATACTAAAGTAAACAGTGAAAATAATTACAATATCATGATCCTGGCATATATAACTGAACTGAACTGAAACCGGTACTTAATAATCATGATCTGATACTGATGGTGTGATAATCATCACATGCCTGATACCTGAACATCTGCCAGCATAAATGTCAGACACCATGTGCACACTCTAGTGGGCAGACTAAGGCCACTAGAACCCATAATGGACCGGCGACCATTCTGAGCGGATACTGATAATACATACCTCAAACATGGTAGAATAATTATAATCAATGTAATACCCAGTCTGAGTCCCCACCTGATCCGTCTGAATAAAAAGGTAGTGCTGATATTTGTATCCTGATTAAACTGAAAAATAATATAAACAATTACTAAATACTATGCTCAGACTGATAAAAATGGATGTTTAATATGTTAAGGTGCTCTACTGGACTTAAACATGATATTTGAATTTAACCGGTATAACTAGAACCGGCTAAATCAGAACTGAACTGACATGAATTTACTGAACTGGACCAGACCCGACATTAAACTGAAAATGGAACTTAAAACATGAACCGAGATTTAAATATTAAAATATGGGTCGAACCGGTCTAAACCGGTCTGAACCGGACTGGCCGGACCGCCGGCTTGCTGTGGCAGGTTGGTCGGCGGCTTACTCAGCCCACGGCTCTGCTACGGCTGCGGAAGCGGCCGCTGCTGGGACTGGGCGTGTCATGGCGGCTGCATGGCCTGCCGGGGCCCTGGCTACGGTGCTGCGGCGTCTGGCCGCGGCTGACATGAACTAGGCCCGCATGGGCGTGACCTGGGCGCTGCCGAGCGCTATGTGCGTCGGTTGTAGCATGACTGGGCACGGTCGGGTGTTAACACACACCGCGACGTGCTGCTGAACGCATGAGTACGCCCCCAGGCGATGGCTGACATGACTGGGTACCTCACGGCCGCTACCGTGCGACCCTCGCGGCACTGGCTACTCAGGCAGGTTGTTGGGCGCTGCCGAGGCCAACTGACGGGCACTGGCGTGCGCTGAGCACTTGCTGACCGTCGATTGATACGGACAGAGGCCGTACGCGACACCCGGTTGGACGTACACGCACATCGCTCGCCCGTCTGCCTGACTGCCTGCACGCACGGCCGCTGTGTGCGGCAGCGTGCACACGACCGGCCCTTGCCGGCCGTTCGGCAACTTACCTCGACCATTATGACATAACTTGACATGAATAACATATCTATACTTAAATTGGTCTGAGGATCATAATAATAACATGAACTCTGATTTAATTAAACATGATCGGCCACGGCATGCACGATAGGCGCAACCGACGGCCTTAGTTCGAACCCTCGACCAAACATGAGTTTTTCTCGAGCAATATTAAGAGACTGACCGTAATACATTATTTAAAGGCTGTTGGAACATGAATCACTCGAACAAACATGATCACAATGAAAGATAACATGATAAGGTATGAAGCGGCCCGTGGGCAAGCGCTACGTGCGCAACCCACTTCCTTAGGCCATTTCCCGACCAAACCTTAACTTTCCTCGACCAACATGAACTAACTGAGTATAACATGACATATAATGGTCATCTAAACATAAATTGTTCAGGAGTTATCGAATAAATTTAGACATCACTTGGCATGAGCGATTATGGTCTAAATCGAGCATCACTTAGCATTTTACATGAATTTTCTGATCCTAACATGATCTTAATAACATCAAAAGAAGGTCTGAACATGGTTACCTCCTTGAATGCTCGTGAAAAATCGCAAGAACGACCGTGATCCCTTGCCTCCGTGCGAGTACGTGTGTGCGATAGCTTAATATCTCTTAATCTAGCTTAATTATTCTAATTATTTGTTTAGTGAAATCTGAAGTAGTAACTGAACATTTTTCCCCCAACTCTCAGATTTTATAAGAGGTAAACGATGGTGAAAGTTGGGGAGAAACTCGTGGCCAATGGCCTTGCGCCAAGTGCCGTGCGATGGGGTGGCTAGGTGGCGCTTGTGTGCTTAGTCATCAACATACTTGCTTAGTCACTTCCCAAACTTACCTCAAGTTACCATGTGTCTTGTGCAATGATGATAATTCACGTGAGAAGGGAGTCAAAACTTACGGCGATTATAATGTACTAAGCATGACCTTAAACGTGCATTAGACGTGCTAATGCTTGCTTACGCATAAACTAAGCACATCCATGCTAATGTTGAGTATAAACACACTTGGCGTGCACTAACCCTTACTTAGGGCTAGGTTTAACATAATTAACATGACTTCTTGGTAAGGCAAGACAATTAATACCTTAATTAAACATGATTAAGCTCAATATAATATTTATCAAGCGATTAGACATGAATTAATTATCGAAAATTATTCTGAACATGACATGATATTCAAAAATTAATTCGAACGTTCTTAACTGAATTAACTAGTTCTGAATGATAACGCTTAATAAACTAAATATTTCGGAACTAAACATGATATTACATTAATAAACATGACGGGATATTACAGTCCTGCTCCGAGACGCACCTTAGATGGGGCCCTATGTACGATCGCTTATATAAGATCCCATTCTGCAATAGAACCTCAATGCTCTCCTTCCAACCGGGTCGTCCCTGATATCCTTTCCAACCACCGGCTCTTGCAACCACTGTATTAGGGGTGACCTCCAATCCCTTTGTTCCTCGACCTCCAGTACCTGGTCTAAGGTACTCCTAATCATATCCATCAGTGTCACCGACCGAGATCGACAATCCACAAGTGATGCGGCCACTTTCGAGAGTAGATCGGCCCTACCATTTTCTCCCCGCGGTATTTGTATCAACTCCCAAGTTGCGAACCCCTTCAGCATCGCATGAACCTCTACCAGATACTTCTTCATGCGTTCCTCCTTAGCTTCGTACTCGCCCCTGATCTGTTTGACCATAAGCTGAGAGTCTGAGTGATGATCACTTGTCGGGCCCCTTCCTTCAAAACGAGTTGAATCCCCTTGATGAGGGCTTTGTACTCCACTTCATTGTTCGACACTCTAAATGAGAGTTTCACCGCGAACTTCAAATGATCCTTCTCGGGTGTGACCACCAAGATACCGAGACCTACTCCTCCTACGGCCGATGAGCCGTCGACATACACCATCCATGGTACCTTCTCATCTCCTAATTGCACTCTTGTATGAAGTCGGCTAACGCCTGAGCCTAATAGCTTTTCACACCTCGAAGTCAACATTGTACTCGCCTAGCTCAACCGCCCACTTCACCATCCTTCCCGAGGCTGAAGGACGACCCAAAGTATTTTTGAGTGGGTAGTTGGTCCGCACCATGACCTTATAAGCTAGGAAGTAGGGGCGCAACTTCCGCGCAGTGGAGATGAGTGCCAAGGCGGCCTTCTCCACATTTGAGTATCGGCGCTCGGCCCCTTGAAATATCCGACGTGCATAATATATTGGCTTCTGCTGCCCATGCTCCTCCTTTATCAATACGGAACTGATGGCCTCGTGCCCCACCGATAGGTATACGACTAAAGTGTCGCCGGGCTCCGACTTTGTAAGTAGAGGGAGCTCAGCCAGAAACTCCTTCAACCTTTCGAATGCATGTTGTGCCTGAGACGTCTACTCGAACCGCGACCCCTTCTTCAAAGCCTTAAAAAATGGAAAACTCCTTTCCGCGGATTGAGCTATGAACCTGCTTAACCCTGCTAGGCGCCCACTCATGATCTGTACCTCTCTGAAGTTCCTTGGTGGCTGCATCTCGATAACGGCTCGCACCTTCTCCGGGTTGACTTCGATGCCCCTCTCCGTCACCAGGTAGCCCAAGAATCTTCCCGACCGTAACCCGAACTTACACTTAGCAGGGTTGAGCTTCATGCCATATCGCCGCAGAGTGTTCAATGTCTCGCGCAAGTCTACCACATGATCGTCCGCCTTCTTGCTCTTTACTAGCATATCATCGACATAGACCTCCATGTTCCGCCCTATTTTCCCTTTGAACATCTTATCCACCAACCGTTGATAAGTAGCTCCCGCATTCTTTAATTCAAAAGGCATGACAACGTAGCAGTAGGTGCCCTTGGATGTCACAAAGCTGACCCTCTTCTGGTCCTACTCGGCTAGAGGGATCTGGTGGTACCCCTGAGAGGCTTCCATCATGCTCAATAATTCGCACCCAACTGTAGAGTCGACGAGCTGGTCGATGCGTGGTAGAGGGTAATGATCCTTAGGGCAAGCTTTGTTGAGGTCCTTGAAGTCTATACACATCCTCCACTTTCCTTCCCCCTTGCGCACCATAACTTAGTTGGACAACCACTCCGAGAACTGAATAGTTGTACATGCCTCGCCTTCAACAGCTTCTCCACCTCTGCCTCAATGACCACGTCTAACTCAGCACCAAAGTGCCTCCTCTTTTGCTTCACCGGTCTCACAGTTGGGTCAATGTTCAACCTATGCTCCGCTACCCCGAGATCGATCCCTGTGAGGTCGTCAGCTGAAAAGGCGAAGACATCCGCAAACTCCTTCAATAGTGCGATCAACGCGCCCTGTAGGTCAACCTTCAAGTGACGTCCTACCTTTGTTATCTTCTCCGGGTCATCTTCTATTAACACAACCTCCATCAGTTCGTCCTGTGAGCTAATTCCCAACTCTTGCTTCTTCTCCCGACGGGAGTACTCAGGCAGGTCATCACTCTTCCTCTTATGTTGTGCCTCGGCCGTCTTCAATGTGACCTCATAGCACCGCCGAGATTGCAACTGGTCTCCAGTCACCTCCCCAACCTCATCCCCCACGGGGAACTTGATCTTCATACAATAAGTAGAGATGGCTGCTTGGAATGAATTTAAGCTAGGCCACCCCAGTATGATGTTATAGGCCGAGCTAGCATCCACGACCAAAAAACGAACCATCTTCACCTTCCTCAATGGCGACCTTCCCAATGCCACAGTCAAACTAACTTCACCAACGGGACGGACCTCACTGCCACAGAAGCCATGAAGGGCAGTATGGATCGGCCCGACCTTTACGTCTAACTCCATCTGCCGCAAGCACTTTAAGAATATGATGTCCACCAAGCTCCCTGTGTCTATGAGTACCCTCTGCGCATCGTAACTGTCTACCTCCGCCGTGATGACCAAGGCATCATTGTGTGGGACGACAAGCCCCTGCACATCGTCAGCTCCAAACTTCAAAGTGGCCAAGCTCCTCTGCACCTTTACCTCAGCCACCTCATTAGCCACACCCTTACCCCGGTAGGTCCTCTTCCTCTCTCTCTATGTGAGTATCCATCCGTAGGACCTCACGCGATCATGTGTATGATACCCTTCTTCACCGGTCTGTCAGGTTGTTCATCAATCCTCCGCCGTTTGTCCCCTGACTCACGCCCTTCCCGGCGATCTTCTTGGCGCTCCCTATCCCTCATCACGAACTCCTTCAAATGACCGGCTCTGATGAGCCGCTCAATCTCATCCTTCAACTCTCGACAAAATTTATTAGAATGACCATAGTCTCGGTGGTACCGATAATATCTGTCCTTTGATGCTGAAAATTTTCGTGGAGGAGGCAAAGGCCTCGGTTGTGCGAGCAGCTTATCCTCCCCCCGCTTCTCCATCATCTCCAAGATCTCCTGTTGTGGGGCATTAAGTGGTTTGTAGTGCTCATACCTTGGACCCCTGAATCGGTCCTAAACCCAAGACTCCTTAGGGGCAGCTCGCCGATCACCCTGTCGAGGCCTCTCCTCTGGCTGCTTAGCCTTTATTTTATCATTCCGGATGAAGTCCGCCTCCGATTCCTCCATGTTCACATATTTGCTACACCTTTCAAGCAGCTCATCAAAGGACCTCGCCGGCCTTTTCGCCAATGAATCTCTACACTTCCCAGGCCTCAATCCTCGAGTAAGGCCTCCAGCTTTGACTTCTTCCGAGGCAGAAGGGACCTCCACGCATTCCTTAGTGTACCACGCGACGTATTGCTACAAGGTCTTCCCTTCCTTTTGCTGCATATTAATCCACGAGAGGTATGTCTTCTCGTGCTTCCTGGAACTTGCAAACTGATTGAGAAACAGCGAGCTGAACTTCTCAAAGCAATCGATAGATCCTGTTGGCAGCTGATGGAACCAATCCTGCGCCGACCCCTTTAATGTCGTCAAGAAGGCTCAGCAACACACAGCATCACTATACCTATGCAGCACAGCTATGTTGTCGAATGATCTCAAGTGCCTGGCTGGGTCTGCCGATCCGTCGTAGGACAAACTCAACTCCCTGAAGTTGCTAGGCAAATCCCCTCCTAGGACATCCTCTGCAAAAGGGTGTCCTCGCGAAACTACAGGTCTCTTACCCTGCACCCGGGCTTGGAGTTGCCGCATTTGAGCTGCCAACCTCTCCAAAGTCAACCCCTCTGGTTGTGTCATTGCCACCGGGCGGGAGGTCACCGACCTGGCATCATCCTCGTCGCCCCTCTCCACGCGCTGGTGTTGCTGATGCAAGGGGAACTGTTGTTGAGGTGCTAGTGGCTGCCGCGGCGGAGGTTGTCTAAATGACTCATTAGGAGCTCTCTTATCCACCTCCTGAGCCCGGCCTATCGCTTCCGCAATGATCCTGTCCAACTCCGACCTTGTCATCTGAATAACTGGGTGCTCCCATGGTGCCGAAGAAACATTATCCCCCGGAGGGTTTTGTGCTCCCAACTCGACCAACTGCCTACTTCCGAGGGCACCGTTCTGATAACCAGCACCTCCAGATCCCAGGGCTCCTTGATCCACCCCCCGTCAACCGTGGTGCCAACCTCCTTCACCTTGTCTGCCAAACCACCCGATCCTCCCGTGTTCGTCGCACGCCCCTGGGCTTCTGATGTTGGTATCGGGGTCGCGCCCGGGCCCAACAGCGTCTCTTTGGGGGTGACAGGCGATGGTGACCATCCTGGCAGGGGACCTGTCCCGAAGGCCCTCCGAGCCCACTCCTCATCCATCTCCTTAGTCAAGTTCTTCTTCGAATTATCTTCTGCCATGACTTCTATCGTTCTTTTTTTTTTGTAGTGAAAAAACAGCCCTTAAAACTCTGGTAGAAGACTGAGTTTCCCCACAGACGGCGCCAATTTGTTATACCACAAATACTTGAACCGATGGACCGCTCCTCTCGAACCGGGTTGCGTCTCCTTTATCATCGGTACCTGCAAAGCATGCCGGGGGTGGTCCCGGCGCGAACACTCCGATGCTCAAGTCAGTGATGGTCTAGAGAGAAAACGGCAGAGTAACGAGATAGCTCGTGAATGTATGTTGTGTAAAATGAATGGATCTGGTCCCTTTTATAGGAGAAGTTTGGAGAGTCCCAGTGGGATAAGAAGTCTTCTTCATATAAAACTCTTAATTAGGTTAAGGTCTTCCGAATCCTGAGAGTCCTTGTTGCTACTAATGCCGGGCACCATCTATGCCGGGCATTCCTCATGCCGGACACTTATCCTATGCCAAGCATTCACCACTCGCCGGACACTCACCCAACCGCCCGACTACCACAAACGCCTAGTCGGTCCTCTTCATAAGGTAGTGATGACCGGATCACAACCGGTTCCTCATGAGCCGCTACTAACGACCATATCAGTGACAATCCTTGAGGAAAATTTACTTCAAAATTACATTAATCCAATTTCTCGAGCATGAAAAGGAAACAAAAAAGTTCACACATAATATATTTTAAGATTAGCTACACTCCACGACCTGGCTAGTGATCTGCCCTCGGCGTCCTTCAAGGAATATGCCCCTCCTGCATGGACTTTTTCGACCAAGTATGGTTCTTCCCAATTAGGCTCCAGCTGGCCTACGTGCTTGAGCACGTCTACCCTCTTCCAGACCAGATCGCCCACCTGGAACCGACGGATCTTCAATTTCCTGTCATGGGCTACTCTCATCTGCTGTTTGTACACCTCAACTCTGGTCGAGGCATGTTCTCTAAGTTCTTCGATCGTATCTAAGGCAGTTAGCATGAGCTCCTCATTCTGCTCCTGGTTATAAGTGCTCGATCGTTGGGATTGTAACTCCAGCTCGACTGGCAAAAGTGCCTCCATTCCATATACCAGACTGAAAGGTGTCTCCCCAGTAGTCGACCTCGGGGTGGTTCGTTACGCCCAGAGTACATATGTTAGCTCATCGACCCACGCCCCCGAGGCTTTTTCCAGTCTTGTTTTCAGCCCGTTCAATATGATCCTGATGGTCACCTCCACTTGTCCGTTGGCTTGCGGGTGGGCGACGGAGGTAAAGTGCTGCTCGATTTTCATCTCCTCGCACCACGCCCTAACTCGCTTGCCGTTGAATTGGGTTTCCTTATCGGATATCAAGACTTTATGGACCCCAAATCGGCAGCAAATGTTGTTGTATAGAAATTGGATTACTTTTTCCTCGGTGATCTTGGATAATGGCTCGACCTCCACCCACTTCGTGAAGTAATCGACTACAACGATCAAGAATTTCCGTTGTCTCGTTGCCTGCGGCATTGGCCCCACCAGGTCGATTCCCCACTGCGTAAAATGGGATTGGGGCGCTCATTGTGGTCATTGTCTCGGCGGTTTGATGGATGAGTGGCCCGTGCTTCTGGCGTTGCAAGCATCTTTTGGTCATCTCCTTAGAATCCGCCTTCATTGTCGGCCAAAAGTATCCTGCTCTTAAAATTTTTGCGACCATGGCTCCCGCCTTGCTGTGATCGCTGCAACACCCCTCATGCACCTCTCTAAGGACATATCGGCCTTCCTCCTTGGTTACGCACCTCAAATGTGGTCCTGCGTATGACTGCTTGTAGAGGATCCCTCCTTGCTCGAAAAACCTCCTCCTTACTTTTATTGTTCCTTCTCGCAGCTCTTTCAAGATTGAGGCTCTCCAGTCTTCCACTTCCTCGATCTCTGCCACTTCCACTTCGACCGCGCTCTTCTCCATATGGAGCAAGGTCACACTTCTGCTCTTACAATCTACCAAATTTTGAGCGATTTTGGACAATAGATCGGCTCGACCATTCTCTTCTCTTGGTATTTGTATTAATTCGAACGACCCAAATTCTTCTTTCAGCCTCTTCATATCGTCCACGTAACGTTACAGCCTATCCTCCTTGATCTCGAAACCCTTTTGGAATTGTCCGACCACCAACTGAGAATTAGAGTGGACCTGAATCTTTCGAGCACCTCCGGCCAGAGCTAACTGCAACCCCTTTATCACCGCTTCGTACTCCGCCTTATTGTTTGATATTCGAAACCCTATATTAACAGTAAACTCCAAGTAATCCCCCTTGGGCGAAACCAGTACTATGCCCAAGCCTGCTCCACTTCTCGATACTGAGCCATCTGCGAACAACTGCCACACTCCCTCCATTTGCTCCTCTTCCTTCGTACCCTCCTGAATGAAATCAGCCAGAACTTGTGCTTTAATCGCCCTCCTTGGCTCATACATGATAGAGTATTCCCTCAGCTCGACCGCCCACTTTACTAGTCGACCTGATACCACTGGTCGACCTAAAGTTTGCTCCAGGGGAATGTCCGTCCGCACCTTGACTCTGTGATTTAGAAAGTATGGCCTCAACTTTCGAACTGTCACGACCACCGCCAATGCGCATTTCTCAATCTCAGAATATCTCAACTCCGCTCCCTGCATTACTCGGCTGACATAGTATATCGGGAACTACGCTACTCCTTCCTCGCGCAACAACACCGAGCTTACTGCATTCTCGCCCACAGATATGTAGAGCACGAGCTTTTCCCCATGTACAGGCTTAGCTAGCAAGGGCAAAATTGCCAATACCTCCCGCAATTCCTCGAAAGCTTTCTGGGCCTCCTCCGTCCACTGAAATTTCGAGCTTTTATTCAGTGTTTTGAACAGAGGACCACTCTTCTCGGCCACTTTAGAGATGAATCTACTTAAGCCCGCTATTCGACCAGTCAGTATTTGGACTCCTTCACATTGGCAGGTGGCTTCATCTCGATCACCGCTCTCACCTTCTCAGGGTTCACCTCTATTCCCCGCTTCGTCACCATATAGCCCAATAATTTCCCTGCTTTCACACCAAATGATCACTTGGATGGGTTAAGTTTTATGCCATACCTCCTCAGCGGTTGGAAAGTCTCCCTCAAGTCTCCTACATGATCCGTCTCTACCTTGCTCTTAACCAGCATGTCATCGACATATACCTCCATATTCCTCCCCAATTGGTCTTTGAAAATCTGGTCGACCAGCCTTTGGTAAGTTGCCCCAGCATTCTTCAATCCAAATGGCATAACCACGTAACAATAGGTGCCTTTGCTCGTTATGAAGCTTACCCTCTTCCAATCTTCCTTCACCAAGGGGATTTGATTGTAACCTTGCGAGGCATCCATTAGGCTGAGTAGCTCGCATCCCGCTGTGGAATCTACCAGTTGGTCGATCCGGGGCAGTGGGTATAGATCCTTCGGGCACGCCTTGTTCAAGTCGCGAAAGTCGATGCACATCCTCCACTTTACCCCTGATTTGGACACCATCACCGTGTTAGACAACCATTCTGGAAACTGGATCTTCTTGATATGTCCATCATTTAACAACAATTCGACTTCCTGCTCGATTATTTTGTCCATTTGCACACCATGATGTATGTCTCCTTTTCTGCTTTACTGGCCTCACACTTAGATCAATATTCAACCTATGCTCGATCACCCTGGCCTCAATACCTGTTAACTCCTCCGCCGTATACGCGAAGATGTCCGCAAACTCCCTTATCAAGCCGATCAACCTCGACCTGATCGGCTCCCCCAACTCTTTCCCGATTCTAAGCTTTCGATCATCACTCCCATGCACCATCTGAATTTCTTCGACCTCACCACCAGGTTGTATGTCTATCTTCTCTTTTCCCTTGTCTTTCCATCCCTTCTCCTTCTTCGACCTCGACCCTCCTGGTCGATCAGGCCTCTCTTCCCCACCCTTCAATTGCTTTTTTGCCATCTGCTTGTTATTGCTGACTGTGGTTTGGTAACAACTCCTTGATGTGAGCTGGTCCCCAGCAATCTCGCCCACATTTTTGCCCACAGGATATTTAATCGTCATGTGGTATGTAGACACAACTGCTTGGAACGCGTTCAAACCTGTCCGCCCCAAGATGATATTGTAGGATGACTCTGCACCAACCACTACAAACCGCACCATCCTTACCTTCCTAGTGTCGCCCGACCCTAACGCCACAGTTAGACTCACCTCGCCCATTGGCATCACCTCACCTCCATTAAAACCATATAGGGCCGTCGCTACCGGTTTCAACTCCAAATTCAAATGCTTGTTGATCTGCGCGAAGCAGTCATAGAACATCACGTCGACTGAGCTCCCAGTGTCGAAGAACACCCTCTTCACATCGAACCCTGCTTCTTCCGCCGTGATGACCAGCGCGTCACTGTGGGGTAGCAAAACCCCCCTTGCATTCTCTGCTCGGAAGCTAATCACCGGCATTCGACCAGTTATCTCGACCTCCTCCCTCTTGCGCTTTACGACTCGCACATGCCCCTTTTGTGATTTGTTCGAATCTCCATCCGTGGGCCCTCCAGGAATCATATAAATTGTGCCCCTCTTCGTAGGCACCTCCACTCTCCTCCTCTTCTCCCTCTTGGCATCGTCTTCTCTGTCATCGTCTCTGTCACTCCTCGCCACTGAATCCTCCATGCACCTCCTTTTCTCCTTGCCTCGTGGTCGATCACGGATGACGAACTCTTTCAAGTGTCCTGCCCTTATGAGACGTTCGATCTCGTCTTTCAGGTGCCTGAAATTCTCCGTGGTATGCCCGTAATCCCTATGGAATCTGCAATACCTATTCGACCTGGGCTTTGTCGGCCCCTCGAATCTCGTCGTCGGCCACGTGACCTCCTTGCTTTCCAATTTCTCTTGTATCGCCGCCAAGACTTCGCCCACCTGGGCATTGATAGGAGTGAAATTATTATATATTTGACCATTGTGTAGCCGGGGTCGCCCTTGCCAGCGATCTTCTCGCCCTCCACGGAACGAATTTCGCCCATCCCTCCTGGGCGACAACCTCTTAGATGAGCCATTATTTGGGGAATTCCTCCTAGGTGATCCTCTCCTGGGCGAGCTCGGCATCCCTTTACTTTGCTCAGGTTTCGCCGCCTCTTCGAGTTTGGCAAACTCAACCTCCGTCTCCTCCAAATTGATGTACTTCCTGCATCTTTTCAGCACCTCATCGTAAGTTCGAGCAGGCGTCTTCGCCAGCAACGTCCGACATGGCCCTGGTCGCACACTCCTAATCAATCCTCTTGCCTTCACCTCATCAACCGTCGTAGGCACCTCCAAGCACATCTGATTGTACCGAGCGACATATTTTCGTATAGACACTTTCTGGACCTGCCGCATCGCCATCAGAGTGAGATATGTCTTCTCCTGCGCGACCGCTCTCGAATATTGATTGGTAAGTTGTCCTGCAAAATCCTCAAAGTCTCTGATCGAACTGGGAGCCAATTGGTGGAACCAGTCGAGCGCACCTCCTCGTAGGGTCGACAGGAACGCCCTGCAACTGACCGGATCTGAGTACCCATGCAAAACGGACATATTTTAAAACGCCCTCACATGCCTCAACGGATCGCTCGACCCATCGAAGGTCAGATTTATCTCCCTAAAACTTGCGGGCAGCGGTGCAGCCAGAATTTCCCTCAAGAACGGGTGTCCTCGAGCACGTCTGTCCGGCCTTCCCTCCACTTTCTCTTGTAATTTCCGCAGTTGCTCAGCCATCCTCTCCATCGCCCTATCTCTGGGAACTCCTCCTCCACCATAGCTCGACACATCCTCCTCCTGAGTTCCTGCCACCGTGGTCGGAGTGGTGGTAGCCTGGGACGTTTAGTGAGTGACCTGGTGCACAGCTTGCGCCCCCGCGTTGGCCATCATTCGCTGCATCTTTTCCCTCGTCATCGTCACCATTTGTTGAGCAGGAAGTGCTGCAGCTCTTTCTTGCTGACCTCCAGTGGATGGTAACATCGCTTGCGCTCCTGCTCCTCCTTGTTGCGCCACTCCTGGATTTACCTACGACGGTGCGAGGACCGCCACTGGTGTTGGGCCTCGAGCCTCTTGAATCTCTGCTCGTGCCCTCTCCTCCACATGGTATCGTCGCACCTTGGGGGGCCGGTGTTGGGGTCACCGGTGTTTGTAGCGGCACAGAGAAGCCAGGTAGGGGACTTGCTCCCATCATTCTGGTTGTCGTTCACGCATCATCGAACGACGATTGCAAGTTCATACGAGGAATTCCATCCGCCATAGCTAAACACTCAACACAGCTTTTCGAACAGAAGTCCCACAGACGACGCCAATAATACAAGTCTAACGCCCAACCGACTGAGAACCGCTTCGAGCTTGCTTTCCTCGTCGGTAGAACGTCGAACCTGCACGAAACTCTCACACTGGAGATGTTTTCCGGCGAAGAGCCTCCAACGCTCTAGTCAGATCTTGAGAGAGATGAGAAAAATATGTATATGTGTATCAGAGTATTAGAGAGATTGTATCTAAAAGTGAGGGTTCTCATCCATATTTATAGGGACGAGCTACCTGTTCTACACGCGCGACCTGAGCGAGTTTGGCCGGCTGTCCTCCTGTTCGTCCGTACAACCACGCGCCTCCACTACCTTTGGTGTCAGAGAACGCGTCAAATCTGTCAGATAATGTTAGAGTTCGTTGTAGCCGCGGGCCACTCGTGAAGCGCCACGTGTCTTTCCCCCACGTGCTGGAGGCTCTCTTATCTATCCTGATGTTCGACCGAATCTTCAGGGAATATTGAGCTGCTCCTGAGATATGAAGTGGTCGAGTCTACGACCACACCCATTTAATCGTCTTTCCTCGACCATCTCCTCGAGCAGACGGTGCTTATCCAACACTATCGAGCTCGCTCTTCTTCGTCGTCTACCTTATTTCCTTCCTTGCGGATGTTCGGTCCCATTCGTCCAGACCGTTGATCTATTTTGTTCGGCTAACTTGACGAACTGGTCTAGTATACAATATCCCATATCTGTGTGGGTCGTCATCGGGCGAACCGAAGATCATGCTATCAGTTACTCGCGAAACAAGAATAAGTGGTTCACAACCCAGATGGACATGGACATCCCATCGCGAACGGTTGTTGTGTCAACTGTACAGTTTGTCTTGACTGATTAGTTGCACTAGTACATTTATGTAGTGAACAGGATCCTAGAGAAAAGCAGTTAGTTTTATACTGATCATCGTAAACGAACTAGGCCTCGGTTAATTACTGCGTACTCTTAACCCGTAAGATATTAAACAGACATATATGTGTAGTATTTATTACTTTGATTCACATGGGTGAGGCATAGTGAACTGGGCCAATAGACCCGCTGTCTTGGGTAATATTGCTACATGTAGGATGTGCTGTTAGGATATTTACGGTCACCATGTGCGTTAGTTTGATGATGTCCCCGGAGTGAGTTCATGAAGGATTAATGTGCTAAACCCTGCAGGTGGATTAAATTCTGGCATAGTAATAATGTGATGAATGAGCGCTAGCTTCGGTGAAATAATAATAAATTAATTAATTTTTGATTGTCAGTAATCGAATCAATTAATGGACATTATATCTTAAACATGGGGAGATAAATCGAGTAATTATTATTGGGGTCTCAACTGTAAATTGGGCTAGGAAAAGAGAGTAAAATAATATTAAGTTGGTGGCCCATTTAATATTATTTAATTAATTGAAATAAGTCGCTTGGTCCACAAGTATTTTAATTAATTAAGGAGCCCTAATCCTAATCTCCTAAGGATCCCTATTGTAGTTCTATATATACATCATTAAGCTCATGGGAAGGGAAGATAATTCCACATCTTGAAAATCACACCTCACGCCTCTTCTCTCTCTCAGTTCCCATTCGATCTTTATCTTCTTCTTATTGTTCCACTGGTACAAGATTAAGAGGTGTTTGAGATATATAGTAGAAGACCTTTGGGTAAAGTGAGACGAAATATATTTTGTCGCACAGAACAAACCGGAGGTCCGATCAAGACGTGCAGTATACCCAGACGACTGACTCGACGAGTGCTTTCCAATGCCGCCAAGATTGCAGCCATCCGACCATCCACGCGCCCGAACGTGCCGCCGCAAGGTTCCAGGACTGCAACTTGTCTTTATCCGTTTTGCACTCGTTTGATCCGGTTTTCGATCCGATCTTGTTCGTGCAATCCTAGGACGCAATTTGCAGTCAACAATTCATTGGTGTGTTGTGTACGGCCATCCAGAAGATCAGCCAGATCGCCATAAATTTTAGGCCGTAAGTTTTCTACGCAAACCTTCAGATCTGCTGCGCATAGGTTTACGTTTTGCTATTGAATTCGTGATTTGTGCATAACGAGATCTTCATTGATCCCAACAAGTGGTATCAGAGCTTGGTTTAATTCGTTGTATACAAGTTCAAATTTTTACGGCTTTATTTATCAAGATGTGTTCAAACGCAGCTATATATTGGATTATATTCGCATAACTCGGTTTTGTAGGAATTAGTTCAATCCACTATTATGGCCGATTATGTGTTTGATGAATGTTGATGAATGTGATGTATGGTTTTAAATTTGTTTTTAAAGCCTCGGACATGTCGAGGAATTTGATGGATGAATGTTTGTAATAATTATTCGCCCGGGGGTTGACCGGATACATTTAATTATTTTGTTTAGAAAACATGTATATCCATTCGTTGGATCTAGGATCGGATTATGTAATTTTGTAAATTATATTTTTCGTGTTGTGATCGTGGATTAATTGACGGGAGATCACAAGAGATCAACGAGCCTCGAAAGACCAACCAGGACGAAGCCCGGAGGCGCGCACGGACACGCGCGAGAAAAAAAAATATTTTTTGACCACCGGCGGCGGCGGGCGGCGGCCAGGTGGCGGCGACGGCGGGCTGACGGCGGTGGAGAGGTTTACTTGGTGTCCAAACAGTACAGGATCTACAAGGATTCTACTGCAGTGGGAGTTCCAGTTGAACAGGGAAAGAATATACAAGGTTTCCTTGTTTATGGGAACTCAATATTTAATGGCCATAATAGTGGATTTATTTATTTATTTATTTATTTATTTAAATTCATTATGCCATTAATTATTTATTTATTTATTTATGCATGTTAATTAATTATTGTACTTGCATGGGATTAATTTAGAATTGCATATTTAATTATGCATGTTAATTAATTATTGCATTTACATAAGATTAATTAAGAATTGCATAAATATTTAAATAAGTAAAAATCTTGATTTAAATTATACTAAGTTTGAGAAGGGATTTTAAATTAAAGTTAGTTGTAAAATTCCTAAGGCCTCCATTTCTAATTTGTCGGTAAATCCATTAATTGCGGTTATGGGCTCCCCCTCGGGTGACATCGCTAAAATTAATTGTAAGAAATTACCAGGACAAATTTCTAATTAGACGATTAGAGGGAGTCTTATGAGAGAGTACGGGCATCCCCTCGAATGACGTGTAATCGAATTCGTATGAACTCAGGATCGAGAAATGGGATTCACTTAGAATGCGATTTATTTATAACTCCCCTCGGGGTCCTAAATTTATTGCATGGCCAAATGAAGACCGACTATTAATTTCATTCGTCATGAATTTGGTTTTGACTTATGGAATTAATGGGCCTTTGAAAGCCCTTCTCTTGTGAATGTTGAGTTGCGTAGAGTTGCCCTTGCATCATGCATTAACTCTCGGTGTTTTGAGATGTCGGTGAATTTAAGTTAATATTGTTTTGAGGATATCAATATTAGCAGTTAAATTCAAATGTGTTTAATCTGTAAAATTATTTTCGTGTTTCTCAAATATTCATCATGTCTTTCAATCCGTTATCTGTCATTCTAAAAGAAAATCAACTTACTGGTCCTAATTACATTGATTGGAAGAGGAACTTAGACATTGTGTTGACTGCTGAGGGTTATAAGTTTGCGATTACTAAGGCTTGCCTGGAAGAGCCCGCGGCTGATGCTCCTGAGAAGGAGAAAGGGGAGTATGCCCGGTGGAAAAAGGCTGATGAGATGGCGAAGTGTTACATATTGGCATCTATGTCAAATGTTCTTCAACATCAGCATCAGTCTATGAACACTGCGGCTGATACACTTCTCAATCTCAGGAATCTGTTCAGACACCAGTCTAGGGCTGCTAGGAAAGAGGCCATGAGTGCTCTGATGACTACGCGCATGGCAGAGGACACACCCGTAAGGGAGCATTCTCTCAAGGTTATGGCGCTACTCAATGAGCTTGAGGTTATGGGAGGTTATATCGACGGGAAAACTAAGGTTGATATCATGCTCCAATCTCTGTCGAAGAGTTTTGATCAGTTCCGGTTGAACTACAACATGCACAAGATGCATATGGCTCTTCCAGAACTGTTAGAAGAGCTTCAGTCGGCGGAGGCCTTATTCACTCAGACGCCTGACGCACTGGTTGCCGAGCAGGCTGGACCTTCCAGGCCTCACAAGGGCAGGAAGAGAAAGAAGTCTGCAGGAAAGGCAAAGGTGCAGGATGCCCTGTTGGTACAACGACCGCCCCCTCAGTCTGTGGCAAAGAAGCCGAAAGGTAGATGCCACAAGTGCAACAAGTCAGGACACTGAAAGGTCGACTGCCCTTTCCTGAAGAAAAGTAACTCTCTCGTTAATGTCGTAGAAACATGTTTAGCGGTTGTATCTACCAGAACCTGGTCTGTAGATACTGGAGCCACTGATTAAGTCTGCAATTCGTTGCAGGGGTTCCAGGAAACCAGGCTGCTTAGGGAGGGAGAGATCACCGTCTACATGGGCGATGCTACGAAAGTGGCAGCTATTGCAGTAGGAGACATTACTTTATCTTTTGATAGTAGTATTTTGGTTTTGAGACATTGCCTTTATGTTCCTAGTTTTAGAAAGAATCTTGTTTCAGTTTCTAAACTTGTTTCAGATGGATTTTCGTTTACGTTTGATGACATGGTTGTTATTCGTTATGAAAGCGTTTAATTTGTTCTGGTTCATTAGTTGGCAATTTATATGTTCTCAAACCAAATACTCCCACACTGCAACAAACTGAATTGAATAATGTCACGACTAAATCTAATAAGAGGAAGGAATCATCAAGTATGAATCAAGCATATCTTTGGCACCTTAGACTTGGGCACATCAACCTAAGGAGGATTCAAAAGTTAGTGGCCAGTGGACTTCTCGGTCCATTGGAAGAGCACTATCCAACTTGTGAATCATGCCTAGAAGGTAAGATAGCCAAGAGACTGTTTACGGCAAAGGGGTATAGGAGCCAAGAAGTGCTAGGATTGATTCATTATGATTTATGTGGTCCTATGTCGATCCAGGCTAGAGGAGGTTTCAAGTACTTTGTCTCTTTTATAGATGATTACTCGAGATTTGGGTACATTTATCTGTTGCACCGCAAGTCCGAATGCTTTGAAAAGTTCAAGGAGTATCAGGCAGTTGTGGAGAAGCTACATGTAAAAGTATCAAGTCGCTTCGATCTGATCGAGGTGGCGAATACCTCTTTGGAGAGTTCAGGACATATTTATCAGAAGCTGGGATTGAATCCCAATTGACTGCACCCGGCATGCCCCAACAGAACGGGGTTGTAGAACGAAGAAATAGGACTCTTATGGAAATGGTCAAGTCGATGATGAGTTATTAAAAGTTACCAGATTCATTCTGGGGATTGGCTTTAGAAACAGCTGTGTATATTTTGAACATGGTTCCTTCAAAGTCGGTAGAAACTACTCCTTATGAGATGTAGAAAGGGCACAAGCCCAGTTTCTCACAGTTTCGAGTATGGGGTAGTCCTGCACACGTGTTAGTGCATGAAGTTGGAAAGTTGGAGAAACATTCGGAAGCACGAGTGTTTGTAGGCTATCTCAAGGGAACGAAAGGTGGATTATTTTATAGTCCTGAGGATCAGAAGGTGATCGTTAGCACGAACGCTAGATTCTTGGAAGAAGACTATATTATGAATCACAAGCCCGCGAGTAGACTAGTCTTATAGGAGTTGAGGTGTAACACCCCACCTTGATTTTAAAGAAATTCCGGACTTTCCAAAAATCAGTGTAAAATTTTTGAAATCATTTTCGAAAATTCAATGGGTGTTAAACAACATTTTTCATAACCCAAGTCTTATCTGGGCTCACGGAAATTCATTTCCCGGTTTTCACAAATGGTTTTCATTAACCGAAACATATCACGAGACATAATTCTCAACATGAATATATAATCAATCCATAATACCCAACAATCCGGGTTCCACAAATTTCCAAAACAAGCAAGTCATAAGTTCTGGGAAATAACATAATCAAGTCTCAACAAAAGGGTTCATAAAGCCTTAGTCATACGGAAGCGATAAATAAAATTTGACCGACCCACTTGCCTCTTCTCGTCACCCAGCTCCTGCTTAACCTGCATCGGTAAAGAGCAGGTGGGGATGAGCACTAGATGAAAAGCGTGCTCACCACTATGCACATAAATAATACATGTTTAGATGGTATGGTCGCAGTATGAATATAAATCAATCATCATCATGTCTCATCTCCTAATCTCAACAATAACTCACTCATGAGCACATCTATCATTAGCCGCGGAAAGGGGATGCATAAACCCTAACGATGGGAGTGCGTGCCACTGTAACGGACACGACCTTTTATTAGGTCTTAAGGAGACTTGCCTCGCGAGGGCAACTGTAACGCCCCACTTTTATTTGACGAAAATCAAGGACTTTTCAAAGGTCAACGAATTTTTTTTTTTTCGAAATTCTTTTCATAAATCGTTTGGCGTTACTCGACGTATAATCAACATTTGCGAATTTTCACATATCAATTACTCGCAAGTAATTTAAACATCATCAATTATCCAGAGTCAAATCGAAACCACCCTCACAGGGTTTAAACAAAGTTCCAAAATCAATTATTAGCAATCGGGGCATCTCCCCAAACCAGTGTTCGCATTTCTCAAATCATAGATAATCCAGGGTTCGAAATCCGAGATCATAATTACCCAGATTAAAACCCATGCAAATTAAACCCAAAGTTTTAAAATGCAAGATAATTCCAGAGTCCAACATGATGACAAGGATAATCATAATGTAATAGCAAAGCGGAAGCTACACAATAAGGTCCGGTCAAACGACCGACCACCACTCGTCTCTCGCCGCCATGCAGCCGCCAGCTCAACCTGCATCAATGAAGAGCAGGTGGGGATGAGCACAGATGGAAACCGTTGTGCTCACCGCTATGCGCATGAATAGTTAATATAAGTGAGTACAAAAGTAAATATGGTATGGTCACAAGTATGAACATAGACAATCAAATCTTTCCCATCTCCTATCCAGAGTCCATTACTTATCTCATGTGCACACCTATCAGAATAGACTACATTTGGTCCACGTATCGTCTCCCCGCGGGAACTCTAACGTCGCCAAAGTAGGAGAGTCATCCGTCAACCCCGAGGGTTTTAGACGGGAAATCCACTGTCAACCCCGAGGGTATTAGACAGGTCTGCCAACCCCGAGGGTTTTAGGCAGGAAATCCATCACAAGAGGAGATTACCCACTCGGGGTACGTTCTATAACAACGGGGATACGTTCGACGGCCGGTACAGCTCACGCCGAAAGTTACACATACACATTTCATACTTTGATCATACCCAAGGAAGCAAACAATTTCACTATTCAAGCATAGACAATTTTATAAATAAACCTACCTGGTATCCGGAGTAAAGCAATAAAAGCAGGAAAGCAGCAAGTAGTCGAGGCACAGCGTCAAACACCTACATTCGTTGGGACTTGACTTAGAACCTTATCAAGTTTCATCCTATTCCCGCAGTCTTATACATATATAAACTTTGAAAACGTTTTATGTTTGGGTCTTTTCAGTTGGTGGATACCTTGGCTTGCTTAACTTGTAACACTTAGGACACTGAAGGATCATATAAACATCACATAGCATGACATGATTCAGTTATGCCACATAAACATGCTTTTAAACAACACAACTCAATTTAGAATTCTAAACATGAACTTGCAACGACTTTTAGCATGCGCGATGAATTTTAAAATGCATGTAGATTTATGTCTACAAATCATCTCATGATGAAACCACTTGAAAATATCCTTAACTCATGTCTCTATCACTTTCATAAAGAGCATAAGTTCATACAAGCACATTACGACACGATAAACAGGACACACATTAATTACACACAAGCTGCCGGGTAGCAAGAAAAACTGGACGCGCAATATTCTCGTAAAAATCATAACTTATTCGATATAGCTCCGAATTACGAAATTCCAAAGCCCAGATACAGACAACTGATCATACTACATTTCATAAGAATAAAGCAACCTCAAATAATCAGTCTCTGATGGCTTAAATTGAGGTACAACAGAAATAGCAAATAATTTTTTTTTTGAATATACAACACCTTAGTAAAATGGCAATAGATCAAGCTACACAACTTCAATTCATACAAACTCAAAACCTAAATAATCTACACATGGAATTATACAATTAATATGAATAAAACTTTTTTATACAAACATTTCGGGACATCAAAACCGAGCACACATTCAATACTTAAACACAACCTTGGTTCATAAAAATTGGGTGTACATTCCACTTAGAAAAATCATATAAAATCATCTGGACCTCTAATTTGCATGATTCCAACTCTCACAGACAGCTCACTACATATACTACATTTGTCATGAAGAATACATTTTCATCCAAGCAAGTTAAGATCATCAAAAACAGCAATCAATTGATATTAAAGTTTCTGTCCGAGTTTATCAAAACTGCATACATGTCTGACTTTGAAAATTCATATAAAATCCATTTCAACTCCGAATTTTGAAATTCCAAAACTCACCGAACCCTAACTCAAAATACTACAATTAAAATGATGAACACTTGAACAAATAACAACTTCTTGGTCACGAAAACTGAGCATAAAGTGAAGCTGTAACCTGAAATTTCAATCCAATAACTCAAAACATTCGCACATGAACAAAGCATCGAAATCACGGAAATTATATGTTAAGCAAGCCTCGATATCACAACTTTAAGACTTAAAAAATATTATATCGAAACGCATTGTCCGAGGTCCAACTCGGTCTTATTAAAACGATAGGGCAAATAAAATCTTATAATTTTCACTTGAATTATTACATATTTTGATTTGATAGCAATGAGAAACAAATAAATTCAGCCCGGGCTCGAAAGTATACCGTTCTCGGGATACGACATGCTAAACGAGCGCGAGAAAGGCCGAACGGGGCCTTACGGCTGTCCGTGCGCTCCGACGGGACTCGACGGCTACGTTTGGCACTCAAACGGAACTCGACGGGACTCAATAGCTACGCTCGGCTTTCGGTTCTTAGCCCTAGGCTTTTGCACGGGGCCCAAAAGGCTGCCGCTGTTGTTCGAGCCACTAACCGAAGGCTGACGGGGGAGCCGCTGCTCTGAAAGAAGTCGATGATAGGCGCGAATGGGGCTGCTCGAGGACATCCCTTGCTGCTGCTCGGTGGTTTTAATGGCAGGAAAACGGACCAACGGCCTGCAACAGACGCAGGGAAGACGATGGAGGTTTGCGGAGGAGCACAGCGAGACGATCGACGGCGTCCTGAACCTCCTCACGTGGGTCGCGGTGGTCGCAGGTGATCTCCGGTGGCGAGCTGCTCGCGCTGGGGTTCTCGCCGGACTATTGGCGGAGAAGAGGATGGTGTGGTGGCCGGTGGCTTGCGAGAGGGAGAGGAGAATGACAGATGGTGATAGAGGCTTAAGGGGTGAGAATAATTTCGCAAGGGCTGCGAACAATTTCCTACTGTTTTTTTTTTTTTTTTTTTTT
>CACSLK010000984.1:4066587-4077822 GCA_902706635.1 Striga hermonthica
TATATATATATATATATATATATATTTATAAAATGTATTTAAATTTTCAATTATTTTTTCTCATTAATTTTAGATTTTAAGAAAAAATTAGCAAGCACCCGTGTATTACACGGGCGTTGTACTAGTAATGTCATTGTTATTACTTATAGAAGTAGTTTTCCTCTTCTTAATTTATGTAATAAAATTTAAAATAAAACTCTGTGTATAAATATTTACGAAATACACACACATGTTGTTTAAAATTTAATTTTCTCATAATTATTAAAAAATGATTTAGCGATTGCTAAATAATAGACCCTCAAGAGATTTTAAAAATTTGCATCCTAAGGCTTTATAGTTTATTTAACAAAATATGCAATATAAATATATTTTACAATAATTTGTTATGAAAATAAATCAAAATAAAAAATAAACAAATTATTATGGTCGACAACAATATAAAAATAAATCACATGCTAAATTTGTAAAGAATCGTTCATATATTTAAATTTTATTATCTAGCCATTAGTAAAATTATTTAATAATGTGATAATTAACTAATAAATGGTTAATTATTTTAATTTGATAAAATAATTATTTTGTATATATTTAAATAAATATTAAAAATAGTATCGATAAATATTAATTCACCAATTTGATTTATTTAACATGTTATCATTGTTTATAATATTTTAGGAAGAAAGTCAATATTTGGGGAAAAAAAAATATGGTTAAGGCTTAAAATTTGTTTTCATGTTTATGTTGATAAAAAATTTATCAACATGAATGACAAAAGTAAAATTTTAGTTTAATACAAGTGTAACGCCCAACCGGCCGAGAACCACTTTGAGCTCGCCTTCCTGGCTTGTAGAACGCTGAACCTGCACGTAACTCTCACACCGGAGGGGTTTTCCAGTAAAGAGCCTCCCACGCTCAAGTCAGATCTTGAGAAGATGAAGAATATATGTGTAAGTGTATAAAAGTATGAGAGATTGTGTGTAAAATAAAAGTTCTCGTCCCTATTTATAGGGGCGAGCTACCTGTCGTCACGCGCGGCTTCGGCGAGTCGACCTCTCTTCTTTTCTGCTTGTCCGTACAGTCACCCGCCTCCACTATCTTGGTGTCAGAAAAAGCATCACAGGGTGTCAGGGAATGTCAGAAACCGTTATCGCCCTGGAGCACTCATTGCGCGCCGCGTGTCCCCTTTCCATGTACTGGGGTTCCCTTATATATTCTGCTATTCGACCAAGTCTGCAGTAGTTGTTGAGTTGTCTCTAAGGTGTAATACCCCATATTTTAGTAAGTCAGTAATTCAGTAAAAAGTTAGTCGGTAAAAAGTTATTTACCGCAGTAAAAAGTTATTTATTGCAGTAAAAAGTTATTAACTGCAGTAAAAAGTTATTTACCGCAGTAAAAAGTTATTTACTCCAATAAAAAGTTATTTATTGCAGTAAAAAGTTAAAAGGTAAATCAGTAAAAGTAATTAGTAGTTTAGATAATAAGTAAATTATTTTCAATATTAAGTTAAATTTTATTTGAATGACAGAGAATAGTAGAAATCATAGTTGAAATTTTCGGTTTTCAATCGTAATGGAATTTAAGTCCGATTTTGATTCCAAAAAATTTATTTTTTATTAAGCATAAATATTTAGTTTATTATGGATTTTTTTTAAAAGATTAAGAATAGCACAATTTTAATTAATTGAGAATTTTCACAATTTATGCTATTATTAGAAAAATAAAGTGTTTATGTTATTTTTAAGCATACTTTTCCTCATTAAATCATTTATAAATGATTTATATATATAAGTTAAAAATACTTTTTGAAAATTATTTTCTGATTTTTAAAGAAAAAGCCAAGAATAAAGAAAAAAATAAATAAATTGTGGAAATTTTTTATTTTGTAGAATCTTAATTATTTGAAGCATTTTAATTTTTATATTAATGGTGGTTAGTTTTTATGATATTTTATGCAATTTTCCAGCTGAAAAATTTAATAATATTAGTCAACTAAATTAAAATAAGAGTGGGACGTTATTTGGTATATTTGTTGAAGAAAATAGTATTTAAATGATATTAATTCATTTTGGTGAAGTTTGTCACCTAAAATTTTTTCTATTAATAGGAGCATTCATCAATGGTAGAATTACACCTTAGAAATTCAGATTTTTATGTTATAAGAGAAAGATATAATAAGAATCGAGTTTTTACGAGAGGAATCGAGCAATTTCGAGGAAATCAAGTTGGTTTTGCTTTGTTTTCTCAAGTGTGGAAGAGGTATGGTATAGAATTTTAATCAATTATAGTTAAAAATTATAAGTGTTTATATGTGATTTAATATGTTTTCATGTTAAGAAATTATAATTTTTATATATATATATATATATAAGTATATGAAATAAGATTATAAAGTAAGTTCAATTAAAGTTCATGTTGTTGCAGCATATGTTTGCTTGTTTTTCACCAAGCTATTGAATTCCAAAAACTATGAGAATTTTTATATGAGATCATCATTATGTTGAGAATAATACTGTAAATTTTCAGATTATATAGAGTTATAATGAATTTTATAAAAATCATTAATTAAGGTGCTGTGAAAAATCTGTGTAGTAATGATGACTTGTGGTATTATTGCAGAGGATGTCCATTTTTGGGTCAAAGCATTGAAAGAAGTGGGGGATATTGCAGTGATATGTCATTTTTGGGTCAGAACATGGATAAGCGTGATCAACTTTGCAGAGAGTGGTCATTTTCGGGTCAAAAGCATTGAGAGATGTGAGGACTTCTGCAGAGAGTGGTCATTTCGGGTTAAACCATGGAGAGTGGAGAGGTTCTTTCACTATAAAAGAAGATATGATATTGTGGTAACTACACCCCAACATTTTTATTCTATACACTAAAGCTTTATCACAACTAACTTCTTGTAAGAACGTCGATCCGTTCATCTTCCTATAACCATGATGAAGATGTTCTTTTATGTCAAGTTTATATGGATATTTCTCAGGACCCAATTATTGGGGTATACCAATCATTGATCGATGTTGGTCCCGTATAGAAAATGCTTACAATGAAGGACGGCTTCAGCATTGGGAGGTTCAGAGCAAGAGATCTATGCAAGCAAAAATTCAAATAATCGAAAAAGCAGCCAAGAGACTCCATGCATGCATAAAAGCAGTAGAAGATATGCATTAGAGTGGTGCATCAAATGAAGATACAGTGAGTACTAAAATCATATTGTATTTTTTTTATTTATTAAATTTATTATTTATATAAGCTATGGTTAATTGCTTATGAAAAATTGTAGATGCTCAAAGCAAAAGTATTGTTCGAGGAATATTCCAAATTCAAATCCGGATGGAAATACGATCATGTTTGGGATATTATTAAAAACTTTGAAAAATTTCAAGATGGAGCTTCGAGGAGCAAGAAAAAATAGTCTAGTTGTTATCCATCTTCGGAGTCAGAAAATCCAATTCATGAGTCTGCCCGACAAGAATCTGCAGGTATTTCTTCATTTCTATAAATTTAAGCGATTCAGATCAATTTGCTAGTGACTCTCCATCTGAAAGACCTATCGTGGTGAAGAAAGCCAAACTGAAAAGAAAGGTAAATGATGATTCATCATCGCTCATCAATGCGATGAAGGAAGCAAATAAAAGACTTGTTGAAGAGATGAAAAATGCAAACGACCAATTAAAACACCAAATGGAGAAGCGCAATAGATCCCATGCTTTAAAAGAAATGAGGGAAGAAAATAAAATTCTGTTTCAAGATGTCAATTCCATTGAAGATCCTAGAGTTCGAGCATACATTGAAGGTGAAAAGGCACGAATCTTGGAGAAAATAGCTCAACAAGCCCAATCGAATCTATATCCAACCAATGCATTTGGCGAATTTTTCAATGATCTTGGAGGAAGCGGTGCCAACTTGCCAGATTACTAATTCTCATGTTTGTTTTTAGTTTTTGGGTTTATGATGTATTTTTCAGTACTGTGTGATGTATTTCATTTCAACACTATTATTTAAATGTGTTTCTTTAAATCATAATGTGTCATGTTTTAATGTTATGGCAATTGTATTAGTAATGTTGTTGTTGTTTAATGTTAGTGTTTTTTTCCTTATTAAAAAAATATCATAAATTATATGTATATATTTATTATTATTGTGAAATATATAGAATCAAATTATAAACATAATATTTATTATTTTAAAAATTGTACTATTTAATTTTTATGAAATCAAGATTTTTTTAGTATTTTACATCATTATTGTGAAAAAATATAAAATTAATATGTATATTTACACCATTATTGTGAACAAATATAAAATAATAAGTTATTTATTATTTTAATGAAATTAAAAAAATATGTTATTCATTATTTTAATGAAATTAAAAAAAAAAATTAGTATGTTTTAAATTATTTATCAAATTCATATTATATTAGCATTCTAAATCAAATTAAAAATAAGTTGAATTTATTAATTTTTAAAATGATAAGGTCAATTATAAATAAAAAATAAAAATGAAGGACCAAATTGAAATAAAAAAAGTTTGAACGCATCTTATGCGTTTGGACGCAAATTTGCGTCGAACAGAGGAGAGAGAAGAGGGGCAACGCATTTTGCGATCGGATATGCAGTTCGGCTGGAGCGATTTTGCTGCAAAAAAATGAGATTGGCGTTCGGTTGGAGAAGGTCTAATTATGGGGAAGGATGCTATGCGAGATTTTTGGGAAGTTGTTGGTGTGACCAAGGCTTACTATGGCACATAACAATTAATCCCATTCTCCTTTTCCTTTTTAATTCTTTTCCTTAATTACCATATTAATAACAATTATGACCTTATCTATCCTCTTTAACTAATTAAAAAATAATAATTAAGTTAATTACATAATTTAAATTAGGTTTGAATTAATTAATTTCTATATATATATAATTGCTGGCAGATGCATAAAATAAAACATATTTAATAAAACCTTCATAATTTTCCCGCTCATTTTTTTAATTAATGCAGAAACATTACATTTTACATTAATAAAGTATAATAACAATTTTCAACTAATTTATTATATAATATTACTACTAATACTAATTGATTATAATTTTACATTAAATAGTAAGTGGAAGTTACATACTTATTAAAAAATTTGTATTGCAATTTATTTTCTTTAAATTACTTTTTCTAAAATAAAATATTTGTTTGTCTTTTTAAGCATTTTTTATCTAATATAATATTAGTTAATTGGCATGAGTGTCATAATTAAACACCTTAAAATCATTTAGACAATTGCAATAACAATGATAAAAATAATTGTAATACTCTTTTAACTAATTAAATGTATCGTCCATCTAGATTACTAAATTATATTGTTCATTAAAATTTATGGCATCAGTATAAATATTCATACGTAAGTTAAATAATTTATATTTACCTTACACATTTTCATATAAGTCAAAATTTAAAATGTAGTAGAACCATTATCTAATATAAAGTTTTATATATTGTATGCATACATATAATATATAATTTTTTATGTTTTTTGTGCATATGCACGGACAAAATACTAGTTATCTTAATAATTATAAGATTATTAATGCGACATGTGCATTTGCACATATGTAAATTATGTAGTATGTGTTATTTGTATACATATATTATTAAAATTATAAGTCATAATATATATTCATGTGACGAATTTAAATGTATTATAACGCATTGTCACAAATCAAATTGTATAATGGCGAAATACATGAGCGTCATTTTAAATAATAAAAAAAAACAACATTTTCTTTTTTTGTCACAGTGACTTTTGTCACAATATGTGATAAATTTAAATGCATTATAACGTATCATCACAAAAGGAAATTATAAAATCAAGGATCTTTTATAAGCGTCATTTTAAATAAATAAAAAAACAATGATATTTATTTTCTCGCACTAAATTTTGTCATAATATCTATTAACGTGACGAATTTAGATGTATTACAATGCATCGTCATAATAAATAATTATATAATGACGAATTATTATAAGCATCATTTTAAATAACATGAACAATGACGACATTTGTTGTCACATTTAATTTCGTCACATTTTATATACATGTAACGAATGTAGATGTATAGATGACGAACTGAGGTGCATTAACGTGAAAAATACCATTATGCGACGAAAAATATAAATTCTAAAATGACGAATGTAGTAGTCGTCGCAGTATGCAATGATGTAATGACAGTTTCTTACATTTGTCACCATAGGGCAACATATGGTGACGATTCTTTTACTCGTAAACGTCATTTTAAATACCAACAAAAATGATGACACGTACTTTGTCGCTTTGTATTTCGTCATAAAAAGTATTATTGTGACGATTTTGATCCATTGTAATGTATCGTCACAAGACACAATACATTTATTTTGTCACATTGCACTTCGTCATATTATATATTATTGTGACGAATTTAGATGTAGTGTAATATATCGTCACAGTACAAAATTATATTACGACGCATTATTGAAAAGCGTCATCCTATAAACCTTTAAGAACGACGATATTTATTTTGTCACATGGAATTTTGTCATATTTTATGTAAAGATGACAAATTTAGATGTATTGTCATGTAAATTATGAATATGTGGCCAAAAAAAAATTCAATTATGGCGCAAGTAGTAGTCGTCGCAGTATACAATAATGTAGTGACAAATTGTCAAATTCGTCACCATAAGACAATCAAAGGTGACGAAATTTTTTTCGTCACACGAATTTCGTCACGATACATGTAATTTCTTGTAGTGTATATATAAGTAATGAATACATATGCCCATTTTATATTATCTTACAGCTTAAGAGTATGCATCAATTACTGAAGGTTTAGATTACAACAACGATTAGTGAGTCTCATAATCTTATCCTTCCGTGGTCCTGTTCAACACCTATCATAAGTGCTAGTGTAATTCTCCAGTCAAAGACCAACTGAATCAAGAATACACTACAGTCTTTGTCCAAGAGGGGTTTCACTGCCTGTCTAGACTGTGAACGAATAGTTTAGTCTTACAAGGAACTTATAGGTGATCTTTCTGTTCGAAACACTTCGAACCACACTATCTCAATGTAAGACAATGAGTATGATTGCATAAATAAATAAACTGCAAGCATATATACTTTGACTGAAACATAATGGCCAGATCAAAATGGAATTGATAGAATCTGCAAAATCGAGCTTTTACAGCATACCTCTAACAATCTCCCACTTATGCTTAATAAGCTCATGGCTATTGCTAACCACGATTCTCTTTCAATCTTAATTCTCAAAGAACTGTTGTCCTTTTTGCCATACATCCGACTCCCAATCCTTTAACATGGTCATCATCCGCTTTCCCCGGAAAGCCAATCCTAAAAGGATTTACCTGGTTGTCTACCGATGTAATTAGGCGACAAACATCCACCCTGTCGAATCCTTTGCAAGGGGCGTACTTGCTCTATGTGTCACTTGCTTTATGAACGAGTGATTCCTTTCTGTTTGTAACTGCACCAACTTTCATCACAATCAAATTGTGACCTGACTTGGCCAGACGAGGTTTCACATATTTAGCTCAATGGCGAATCCAATCTCTACGTCGCTCACCTTTTTGGAAAGGGACGTACTGAGTTCATAGTGGAATCCGTCAACGCATCACCGCTTGACATTCCTCTAATCTGCTTGGTTCCCACAAGTGAACACAAACCATAAGTGGTTTTTACTTGTTGTTCATGTTTGATTAGAAATCAGAATCCTTTGTAATCCATAGGTTGCTTCTGATTCATTTGGTAACCCTACATATTATCCTTAGTCCTTTTATGGCGCTTGATCATATGTTCTACCATGAACCATTGCTTCCATCAAGGATTACTTCGATATTTACCAACTAAACTCTTAGTAATAAATATCAGGCCTCATTTATTGCATATACTAGGCTTCCTATTGCCAAGCATAAGGACTGCCAGATATCATGCAAAAATAGAATGAGTCTTACAATAGTTTGAACATGAAAATTGGGATAATCGCAACATATCTTTCTTGTGATCCTCAATCTCAAGAATATTTGTTGATTCCGAATCTTTCATGTACCACTACTTGGATAACCATACCCTTGCGTCTGCCAACATTTTAACACTGTCTCCAGTGATCAAGATGTTATCTACGCATAGTACAAAAATACCACCACGCTTCCATTGCGCCACACACAATGCTCATTTGGTGAATAATCAAATCCCCGATTCGAACTTATCAACCAAATGATCTACCCACCACAGTCCTTTAAATGGACTTTGTCAGCCTACTGACTAAATGCTCTTAGCCCTTTTCAATGAAAACTTCTGGGTGCTGCTCCGTGGATATTCCTACAAGACTTCCGGTTAAGGAAAATGTCTTGACAACCACTTTGCCTAACTCATAATTCATATGAATGGCATCAGCTTTGAATTAGGCAACCAGTGAAATAATTAACTCATAATAGATCCCATTCTTTATGAGTTCACCATTTCACAACAAGCCTTTCTATGTACAGACTTAAACACGGCTGCTGGTGAAAAAGCTAACTCATAATAGATCCCATTCTTTCCGAGTCTGCTATTTCACAACAAGCATTGTACTAAAGTCTTAACTTATAGGTTTCGTCCAATAGCAAGTTTGCTACTTGGTAATTCTATAAGAACCCAGATCTGATAAGAGTCCATGACCCTAAATCAGAAATCATTAAAACTTTGCTAAGTTTATGCATCCTTGTCTTGGATCTTCTCATTGTATAACTAGGGATCGATTCAAGTTTCCTAGAGACTAAGTCCGAGGCTTTCTCAAAACATGAATTCCATAAACTAGTGATTAATACAGACTGAGTCCAACGACTCTCTTATTATCACGAATGGAGTTGCCTTGCAACCCTCCCACTACGACGAGGTTCCCTCAGCAAAGGTGTATAGCACAAAATACGTGTTGTAGTTTTTCCTTGTGGTATCACATTTGTACACTTGGTAACAAAGTTGAACTTTTACCTTTATCTTTCCTTAAAACAATTCTACAAGTAAGCTTAGTGGTTTATTACTTAGTATTCCTCTAAAAATCAGACATTCGCGCTAACGAACATATTCTGACTTTTAGTACTATATTAATCCACTCATTTCTCGTCACTATGAAGTATCCCACAAATAGCCTAATTTCCGAACATCTTTTCCAATCCTATTAGTATCAACTTTCCAGCACGTTTGCTGAAAAGCTCTGAATCCGAATATGTTCCTGACAAGGCCTAATTCTTGCCAACAATTCACTCAGAGTAATGACTACTAAACTTAGATAGGACCATGTTCAGAGCTTATCCTGCTATTTGCACCACTCCAATACGAAAAAGCGAAATTCCTAATAACTCATCGTTGACATAACCAATCTTCCTGAGAGACATTTTTCTTCGTTCTTGTTACATTGTCTTGTTCCGATGAACCAAGTGCAACATGTTGAGATTGAATCTCAATACCCAATAAGTATTTCTTTGATTTTCCAAAAGGTATTAGTCACTACGATTTCAATCGCAATGCCACTGATACATTAAACTCGACATCTTTCCATAACTGCCATTGCACTCTTTCGATGTACTCAAACTTATGGAATGTCACTTAATGTACCCTGTTTTGAACAAATTTCTCCGAAGAAAAATATTCAAAACTATCTTTTGTCCTAAAATCATATAACTTCACAAATCGGATGAACCAACCTTAACATTTATTTAGCTTCTAACCTTTAACCTTCAAAAAGTCAGTTTTGTGATTTTAGATACCAAGTATAATTCGTAGGTCTGATAGTTTCATCCATTCTCAAAGAACCCATGAGTTCAATGGCTATCCACCTTTGAATTCTACTAATACTAAAATCCCAAACACTTGATGCCCAATTAACGTAATGATTCATTTATTGAAGGACCTTTCTTCTTATTGGTTCTAGTCGATGTGTTATTTATTGCACTATGAGATATTTTGGCTCCTTGAGTTTACAAATTGTCTACCCACGTATCAAATGAATAAAACATCTCGTTTTTACCCATACACAATTTAGAAACTGAACACGAGTTCTTTCTAAAACTTGGTACGAAAAGACAATTACTCAAAAACCAAAATTCTATTTAATAGATAACTCCCACTGCAATAGTTGCTACTTTCGTAGCTTGCCCATTCTAGATGGTAATCCAACCTTCACATGTCGATTGGTTCACTGAAACCTTTTTACATAATTAGTGGTTACGTATCTATATACCAGGCACTGATAGATAACACCACTTAGAATGTATCGACTTCCTAGTGAATAAGATTTACCTTTCTCGTATTAAGGATATGATGTTGGGACATATGAGGATCTCGATATGCACAAATCACGGACAAACATTCAACATAAACCAATGCGCAGCGGATCTAAAGGTTTGATGAAGAAAACTTACTGCTTAAAATTTATGTAGATCTGGCTGGCCCGAACAGTTGACCGCGAATCAAATCTTCTCGGAATCGAACAAACTTGACCAATCCAGAAAGCTGACGTCACGGCGAAGTCAAGGGCGTTGACCGATCGGAAATCGGACGATCCACGCGCTCTCACGCGCACGAGTAAGCTCCGACAGCTGCTCCCTTCCGGCGGCGCGTGGCGGCGCGTGCGGCGGCGGCTGGCGGCGATCTCGACGGAGATCTCTTCGTCTCGTCGTCCTGGTCATCGTGGTATGGTCACTTGCTGGTTTTGGTCTCCGGTTTGGATGTATAATAGATCTGATTGGAATTCCGTATATACCTTAAGATCTTCTATTGTATTCTCAAACAGCTATCTAGATCTTGTATCAGTGGAGCACAAGAAATAGAACTACTCCTTGGAAGAGAGAGAGAGAGAGGGGGCGGACGCAATTCCCAAGGATATGGGATTGTTTTCTCTTCTTCCATGAGCCTAATGCTGTATATATATAGCTACAGTAGGGACCCTAAGGAGAATAGGATAAGAGCTTCTAATATATTAATACTGTGGAGCAACCCCACAATTAATATATTAATAATATTAAAGTCCACCACAATAATACTATTGCACTCCCCTCACCTATTCCAAATTACATTTGAGACTCCTTATTATAATTATCCGATTTACTTCCCCATGTTTAAGATATAATGTCCTTTAATTAATTCGATCACTAATAATAAAGAATTAATTAATATATTATATTACCGAAGCTAGCGCTCGCTCATCGCATTCATA
>CACSLK010000984.1:4092865-4104321 GCA_902706635.1 Striga hermonthica
AATACATAAATGTACTAGTGCAACTAATCAGTCAAGACAAACCGTACGGTTGACACTGCAACCGTTCTGATGGGTTGTTCAATTCCATCTAGGTTGTGAACCAATGATTCTTGTTTCGCAAGTAACTGATATAGTGATCTTCGGTACGCCCGATGACGACCCACTTATCTACATGCAAAACAACAGAACGTGGAACTTATTTAACCAAACATAATTCTCATTCATCAAGAAATAACAAGTGTAATATCCACTAAAGCAAAGCTTAAGTATATAACACCAACATATCACGCTTAGGTTGTGTTGGACTTCCAAGTGTAGCAGATACAATATACTCAGTCGGAGTTACTTTCGACTCTTCAGCCCCAACTAAACATTTAGGAGTCTCACTGTCTACAGAACTGTTAACATCTTGGGTATCCTGCATATTCTCAACACTTTCGCAAGGATTAAAAGACACTGATGAACCAACATGAGAGGTTTTCTCATCAAAAGTCACGTTCATGGACTCTATTACTGTGGAGGTACTTGTGTTGTAAGCACGGTACGCTCGACTGTTGTTAGAGTAACCAAGAAAGAACCCTACATCCGATTTTGCATCGAATTTCCCAAGTTGTTCAGGATCATTATAAATGAAACATTTACAACCAAAAATATGCAAATGACTAAGGTTAGGACTCTTACCTTTCCAGAGTTCATATGATGTTAGACCAATACCTCGACGAAGGTACACTCGATTCACGAGATAGCAAGCTGTATTGATTGCCTTTGCCCACCACCTATGAGAAATTTTCTTGGACTTTAACATGACCTGGACATTTCTTGAAGAGTGCGATTCTTCCATTCCACAACTCCATTCTGTTGTGGGGTCTTAGGAGCAGAAAACTCATGAAGAATACCCAGTGAGTCACAAAAGTTAGCAAAATTAATGTTTTCAAATTTTCGCCCTTGGTCACTTCGAATCCTTATTATGGAAAAACCTTTATCATTTTGAAGCTTCAGACAATGTGACTTAAAGGCAGCGAAGGTGTCGGACTTTTCTCTCAAGAAACCAACCCATGTATACCAAGAGAAATTATCTACGCACACAAAATATATATTTTTTACCTAGATAACTCTCAACCTGAATGGGACCCATCAGATCCATGTGAAGAAGTTCCAGGATTTTTTAGGACGCAATGTGGTTCAGTGCCTTATGAGATGCACGTGTCTGCTTACCCAGTTGACATGGTTCACAGATTGGCTTTCTTCATAGAGATTTTAGAAATACACCGAACCACACTTGCATTAGACAAATTTACCATGTGAGAGTATCCAATATCCCTAAGCGTTGATGCCAGATCTCAGAGTCATTAACATTTGCTTGAAAGCACTTATCATTGAAGTCAACAAGATAACAATTGTCAGTTGAACGAGATCCAGTAATTACACATGTACCTTCACTGTTTTCACATAACACTTATCACATGAGAAACTGACACTCAGACCTTGGTCACAAAGTTGACTCACACTTAAGAGGTTTTCCTTCAAGTCATCCACAAGTAATACATCAGTCAATCTAGATAAGCCACCCAAATGCAAACAACTTGTTCCAATAACCTTGTTACTCACACCATCACCAAAGGTGACTTCTCCATTTGAACCAGTTTGAATATTCAACAAGTATGTTGGTTCTCCTGTCATATGCCTTGAACATCCACTATCAAGATACCATTTCCCCTTAAGTGAGGTTCTAAATGATAGTACTGAAGCGAAACAATTATATGAAATTTTTGGAACCCATACTTGTCGATATTTAGAAAAAAATTTAGGAGAATTCACCCCACGAACGTTAATAGGGATACCAGTATGACTCCAGTTAGCAATCCTACCGAAGCATAGATCATGCTACATTTTATAGCATTTGGGTCTGATATGACTAGTTACCCCACAGTAATGACAGATAGAAACAAAGTTATGACGAATATTACTAGCAGGTTCCTGAGTGGGGAAATGAACCTTCGTCGGTGATTTAGGTGAAAGTGGTTTACTTACAGTGCTTTTTACAAACCTGCCAAACATGTTCTGTGATGGTTTTCTGTTAAGACTTGTACCTCCAACTCCAATCTTGTTTGCGAAGCCAAGTCCTGGATGATTGATTTTGGTAGCTTCAAAAGATGATTCAGGTTTATCCATTTTGTCACTGTACCCAATTCCAGTAAGATCTCCATGTTGTCTTCCCATGGAGGGAAGGTCATTTAGATCAGCTTTCCCTTTGTTCAGTTTTTGAATCGCTTCGGCAGTGCCATTCATCTCGGTTGCATTTGCTCTCAGTTTGCTTTCCATGCTTGTATGTTCATTCACGAGTCGACCAATATCAGTTTTCAACTTCAAGATCTCCTTGTTCCGCTCAGGAAGATCTTCTTCTTTAGATTAGCACACTCATACTGATAATGCCCAAAACCACTACACTCCCTGCATTGGTCCTTTTCAACTTGTTGTGAGTCAGGTTTCAAAAACGACATACTATTCTTCTTGTCTTGAGACACATTTTTGCTGAAATTGTTGCCTTTCTTCCCAGCAAACTTATTCTTGTACAACCTTTGACTCATCTTACCATAATTTCTCGCAATTAGTGCAAGAGCCTCTTTCAACTCACTATTCTCATTGACGAACCTTCATCTTCGTCACCGTCTTCTGTTTCCTCAACTACAACAGCTTTGAGGGCAAGTCCCTTGCTTTTAACTTTGTCATAGTAATTGTTGATTTGGAAAGTCCTTAACTCGCCAAGGAGTTCATCAACATCCAGAGGTGCGATTCATTGGAAGCTCTCAAGGGCCGTAATTTTTTCTTTGAACCTGTGAGCAACTGTTCTTATGATCTTTTGAACTTGATGATTCTTAGAGACTTCTTCTCCAAGCATTGCACTTTGATTGACCAGATCACAGAATCTGGCGTAGTATATGTCAATTGTTTTTTCATCACGCTTCCTGATTTCATCAAATTCTAGGGTCACCCATTGAAGCCTGGACGCCTTGACAGCCATCGAACCTTCGAATTGACGCTGTAGGATCCGCCAAGCATCTTTTGCCGTCTTGCATTGAACTATCATCTTGTGCCTTGTCTGATCCACAACCATCATGATTGCATACAATGCACGGTAGTTGGCTTCTTCTTGAAGCTTCTCAGCATCTGTCCAGTTATCTTTCAGTTTAAGTACCGTAGTCGTCACAACTTCTTTTCCTTGATCTGGAGTTTCTGCCATGACAGGGTGCTCCCATCCTTTTTCCACACTTTCCTACGCACCTCTTCCAAGCGACCTTATGAAGATCGTCATAATTGATTTCCAATACGAGTAGTTGGAACCATCCAATTGCGGAGGCCTAGACATCGATCCACTTTCTTGATTCATGATTGCCCAGTGATCTTTCATAATTCAAACGAAAACCCGCTCTGATACCAATTGAAGTGTGATACTTGAACTTCACGAGAGCGTCCCACTCTCCCTTCAGATCTCTTTCATTAATAGGAATATCACAAACACTCTTCAAGGGTTTACAGTATAGACTCTATCTACACTCTACTTGAACATTGATTCACACAACTACTTATCTGCCCATAACTCCCTCGTGGGTTTACTAGTTTGAATCCCTCAAACTATATAGAATGAACCTCCGAGCACTCTGTTGTTAACACTCACAAAAATAACTTCTTCAGAAGTTCACACTTCTCTCACAAAATAAAATACAATCAAATTAATCAAAATCTGAGGAGCAAAAGTCATCCTCTACATGCATCTCTGTAACGCCCCGTTTTATTTTAAAGAGTTTACCAAATTTATTTATAAAAATCATAGTAAATTTTTTTTGTAAAATTCCAAATTAAAATGTTTGACTTAAACGAGCGCTACTTAACTATCAACAAAATATCGAATCAAAACAAGTACGAGCATCTACACATGCATTTCCAACAACATGATATTCAAACCAAGTTATAATAGGCTTTCAAAACCAAGTTCAATTTCCAACATAATCCCGTAAACATGTTCAAAATGTTTTAGCGGAAGCGACATAAATCATAAATAATAATAAGACATAAACAATAAATGCGGAAGCAAAGACATGACGATCCAATGACCACCACTTGCTCGTCTCTCGCCACCGCCGCCAACAACACTCAACCTAAAGATAGGAACAGAAAACAAGAGGACAAAACAAATAATGGGGGTGAGCAAAACCACTATGCTCACCAATATCGCATAGTATATTCGGCATAAAGATCCAAAACCATAATCGAAGTATGCATAGAATCCAGGTCTAACTCCCTAATCGGCCCTATCGCAAAACCTCTTATGTACCTACAACAACCTTCTGATCAGATATTGACAAGGTGTAACTGGAAACCTTCCCACCCCAGCTCGACATGGGCTAAGGGATCCTTTCCGGGAGACAGTGGAGCCAAAAGGACCCCCCCGAACATCACACGGATCAGGGCGTCACCCCCTGAAATTCACACACGGATCAGGTGACCTCTCACTATTATCGCGTTCATCAAAGGCACTATAGGCGAGATGCCCCTGGCGGTGTAACACACTAGACTAGGGTTCTCAGGCATACTAAAGTTATCGAGACGAACATTTATACGAAATAACGAAATGCGATAATTATAGATACACAAACTGTACCCACCTGGATATAGCAATAACACAAAAGGCGAGGCTCGGTAAGTGGAGAGGTCAACACCTCAAAGCACCTACACGAAAGCAAGATAGCCTCCCGATTACTAATAATCCAACGAACATATAGACTTAGTTGGAACGTTTCAACTAAGTGGCTCATGGAAAATCTCGTGGAGTTATGGAACACTGACTCGACTCGGGACCTAGTATGGAAAAACAAATAATAGTCAAATAGTAGTTGACCAAGTCAAATAAACAGTCAAAGGTCAACTAAGGTCAGAAGGCTCGGGAAAAAGTCCGAAGGTCGGATTACGGACTTGGCTTGCGCGGTGCAGGGCGCTGCCGGCACTACTTAGGCCATCTCTCGGTTATCTCAAAATCCAACCGAGAGTTTGACTCCAAAACTTAAGCACATAACATTCAGCAACAATGTAACATCTTATATGCAAATTTACATAAAAATTCACACTTGGATAATATGAACGAATTTTTGGGAAATTAGGAGAAGTAGAACACTTTATCAAATGACTAGTCATTCTAAAAATTTTTAAACCAAAAATTGAACACATGATATTACATGCCGAACTAAGAAAATTCACAAAATTTTCAGTTTCAAAACATAAATGTGCCATTTATAACAACTCAATGAAAATAATCAGCATTTATGGACACGAATTTAACCTCTGATCATATCAATGTTTCAAGACATCAAATTTTTATCATAAATACTACATCATGATCACAGCAACATATAAAAATTCCAGGCTGAAAACATCAACATGTAATTTTTGAAAATTAAAACAACTTTCAGCCAAAAACCCGATTTTCACAAAAACACAACTTATTGAATCTGAAATTTTCTGATAATTTTACTGAATCAAATATCACATAAGTAGGCACAATAACCAAGTTTCATGCATTTATAATGAAAACTCGATTTTATATGATTTATTGAATATTCTGCCGAAATGAACATATAATTATTTACCCTATTAATTCAACTCCAAAAATTGTGAAATTTATATACGAAGTCAATATACATCACAGGAGTAACATATGAAAAATTCAGAATTTTTAGATCACTACAAAATTTATCATGCATTTAACCATTTTCAGAAATGACACCAACTTCAAAAATTCATATCTCGAAAAATACAAGTCTAAATTGCTCAAGGTCAAGACTATTGTGCTCAGGACACCAAGGTGTTCCATAATCCAAGATTTAGCCATGAGATTCGATCAGACCTTAAAGGTTCACTACTAAACCTTATAGATCTAATACAACACAATTTAATAATTATCATATAATATCCTATAAAATCAAATAATTCAATAAATATATAATAATCAACAATTTAACATATAAACACAAAGAAATATTGGAGTTTAGCATAATATGCCAAACACCAAAATGGGATGACGAAATGAGGCGCAATCGTGGCTCGATGGGTCCTACGGGCGGGGAAATCATCTGCGTGTTCGGTGTTGAAGGTGGCTCGCACATCAAGTGACGATGACTCCGGGTGGCTTGTGAAAGGAACGCTGGACATTGAATGGAGGGAGCTTCAATGTGCGATGGTCACGGGGAGCAGCTCGTTGGCATCGCGTATGTGCACGGGGCGTGCGGTGCGCGCGGGCGGTGGTGCCGGTGGAGGCCGCACGGGCAATGCGAGGCGGTGCTCCGGTGATTATTTCCAGCGAAATATGAAGTAAGAGGGAAGGAGAAAATTCTGAATTTTTGCAAGATAGGAGAGGGAGAGAAGATGGAGAAAATATGTGGGGAGTGAGGGAGAGAAAGAGAGGGTGGTCTTCTCTCATTTAAAGCCATAAGTTGTAACTTCCTCAAGACTTGATCATGCCCATAATGAAGATTAAAATGGAATTAAAATCTGATTTTTAAGTGAGGAAGAGGTTACATCTCTCAAAATTAAAATGCCATGCACATGCATGCACAAGAGAGAAAAAGGGAGACGGGTCGGGTGGTTTCTCCGCATGCGGGCGCGGGCTGGGGCGTCTCTCGAGTGCGGGGCGCGCGGCTTGGGGGAGCGGGTGCACGGGCCGAGGACGTGTGCATGGTTATGGGCCCGGTCCTTAGTGCATAAATTAAAATTTAAAAGTCCGACTCGGTTCGGTACTCGATTCGAAAATTAATGTAATTACTCGGCCCGATAAGAAAATATATTCGCTTAAGCACATATGAGCATATAATCACATAGAAATTAACTAATCGAGCCGAAATAATTAATAAATAAATAATAATCTCAAAATAAACTGAAATAAATGGGGCGCTACAATCTACCCACCTTAAAAGGGATTCCGACCTCGGAATTCGAAGACAAAAGAAACTAACGAACTAACAAAATAAACAGACCTTCAAAACGATTAGTTAGGGAATCTCCCCCTATTCTCGACATCCATCCCTCAAGTTGTCTCAGACTTGTCATGTCAGCCCCACAGCACCTTCCCATGGCTCACTGCCCGATTTCTCAGCTGATAGACACCCTGGTCCAAAATGGCCACCGGTACCTTCTCAGAGGTAAGGTCTCGCTCGACCCGCAGTTCGTCGAAGTCCACCACTTAGTCCGGGTCATGCACATCTCTACGCAACATCGAGACATGAACACAACATGCACCCCTGACAAATCTGGTGGTAAAGCTAGCCGATAATCCAAGTCACCAACTTGAGTAAGGATCTCAAAGGACTAAACGCACACGACAGCGGATCCTCATTACCCCAAACTAAGGTATATCACCCCTCTAGTCATACAAAAGGGAAACTCGAATGTTACCATCCGGATACCCGTTCGATACATAAAACACAAAACGGCTCACCCAAGGTGAGAAATCACAAAATGCATCACACAACATGCACACACGACCTCAACAGGTCTCATAGTGCCTCGACCGTGAGATCATCAGTCAAACAATCATGGTCGATACGTGAAGTTGAGTTTCAGCATGGTTCCCGGGTCACGCTGAAAACTTACCCACAATCTCGACACACCCGTGACATATTGTCGAAGCGTTAGTCACGGTAAATGTGCAACCATGCTCACAGTATAGCCCCGTTATACTCATACTTACGACACACGATTCTACGACACCAACGTAGCCCATCATGGCTCCGTTTACTGGCAACACAAGTCCCCTATCTCGCCATCTCGAGGAATCCTCGCATAGGCTTAGGAAACTTATCGACTATGCTTCCTTATCAACACTATCGATCAAGGATGCAAACGAGGTACGGTGGAATTTGGCACTCTCGGTGGTCAAACCGTCCAATAGAAAAATGGACGTTTGAATTTTTAATGCACTGTCCTCCGAGAGGCGACACGCTCACAGGCGCTGCATATGCGGGGCGCCAGGATGCTCGCGTGCACCTGTTCAGATACCAGTCGCAAGGTCAAAGTTTGGTCGTACACGCAGGCCTCGGGAGTTCCTGCGTTCGGTGATGATGGCTGCAGTCTTCGTGCGAGTCAACGATCGGCCCTGCAGTGACTAACGTTTCTCAGCATGAGCGTGCCTGCTCAACCACCACTTCGCGTGGCTCCACAAGGTCGGTGATCGGTTCAAGGTTTCGACAAGAAAATTTAATCCATGGTTTTTCTCAATACGAAAATTTTCTGGATTTCACATAGGCTAAGGTAAAAGCAAGAGAATAGTTTTTCCACAAAATGTGTACTAATGGGGTTCATTCCAAACAAGCCTTTTGGTTTTACTCAAATTCAAAAGTTTCAAGGTCTCAAGAATAACAGGGCATAATACCAAGTTCCAAGTCCACTGCCTTATTCGAACAACACACTCTAACACGCAAAAAGACCCGACGCTAGAAATAGGCATAAATCCTTAAAAAAAATGTAATGCGGCTCTCTAGTCTAGAATGGTACTAGGTCTGTGGGTCTTTCTGAGACACCAACTAGCTAGCTCACTTCGGCTCTTCCGACTAATAGCGTCGGCCATCACGTCAGCTCTTCCACCGGTAGCTAATTGTGCCAGCAGTCCTGAACGAGCTCTACTCATCTGCACGGCCCAGTGTTTACATCTCAAGGTCTAGGCGAAAGGCTTCTTTCATCGAAAGGACCTCGATCACGTCTTCGAGTATTTCCGCTACATCTTGACGCTGTTAGAGATAGAATCTTACATTGCTGCAGAATTACCACCAAACATTCCGTCGTAGTCGTCATTGCGTTACATAGCGCGAAAGAATCACTATCCGACTACAGATATTCTCATCGGGTTCCAGAGTACGTTTTGATACGTCAACTCCTCGATCTTCTGTTGATGGTACATCGGGTCTCGGTTCTGTCTCCAAGGATTTTGCAGTTTTCTTCAGTTGATTTGAACGTGTCTTCACCTTGTGATAGTAGTTGATCATCCTTCCTTGTTCATCGGTTAGGTTTATGGTTGTTGATGTGCAGCATTCTTTGCCATGAAACATATCGGCTCCTCCAGTATTCAGGTTGGTTGTAACTCACCTCGCTCGTCTAGTGGCCTTCTTTGTTGATTCTCTGGACTGCTCCTTGGTACTCCCGAGTGATTGGTGTGACTCATAAATGGTCCCACTCGATCTTGATGATGATTAAATAAATTTGGTTCGGATGAATGGAATATCCAAACACAATTGAAAGAATGATATAAGACAAGTAGAAAGCCGGAAACACTTGTCTTAATTGATACATAAGATCGCAAAACTTGATCTTGAACCTCCAAGCTAACAAGAAAACAAGGACAAGGGTTTTCAAAGGCTTTGCACAAGTACAATAAAGTGAAAGATTTCTCTCGAAGGCCAAAAAGAAGTAAAAGAACAGAAACTTGTCAACGTTTACCACGAAACGCAAGTTCAAGAATATAAGGGGCTATATGCTTCACGATGCTCTTACTCCAGGCTCTACTACCCTCCTTAAAAGATCCTTCATAATCTATATGAGGTACAACACCTTCTTCGCAGTCAACAACGACTGCAGTTAAAAGAAAACTATCTCCGGTGCCACATACGAGTCGATCACGACCATAGAGAATTGCGACGACATTGGCCTCCAAGTTACGGTACCATAGAGAATTGCGATGACGTTCGCATTTCTGATTACACGGACTCGGAGTTATCGCAAACAACAACACCAACCTTGCAACAAATAAGGTCTAGCAGAAAACAGACTGCTTACCCTTATTTGTATACAAAGCCTCTAAACAAAGTTAGCTACACACATAAAACACAAAAATTGCACAACCGATTAAAAGATAACACATAGAAATGAAACGATTACTAGACAATACACGATCTCGATTTCTAGATCAGTTATCCACTATATGCAATCACGACAACTCCAAGGGAAGCATTCCTCGGTGATGATTCTCCTTCATTCGTACTTGAAATGAAACAGCAAGATCCTCTTATGGTCTCCACTCCAGTAGTCGGTATAGCGAACGATAACAGATTGGTCGAGTTAGGAATCGGTGTAATCAGCACGCTGGATCCACTTGAGTTTATGGGGTCATCCCATCAACTGTCGGCCTTCATGGTCAACGCTCGCAACCCACGCAGTAACAGTAGCCATTGCTTTCCTCAAAATCTTGCCATCCTCGAGAGTCGTATTAGCAACACTCCATCGATCAACAGAGCTCTTTGGCATCGGTTGACAACTCGTTCGAAGCTTTAAATCACAATCATCACACTCTAATGATTGGATTCCACCACTGCTCTTTCGATCTACTTGTCAGCTGCCTCAGACGTTCGAGTGATCCCGCACATTCAGAACTTCTCGATTGTCTAATCTCAATAAGGCATCTTGACATTGGTCACCAGAAAAGCTATGGTGCATATACGCAAATCTCAACTATTAACGAGATAGCTCGCACAAGGTGCTATCTCGAGACTTGTAGAGAGAAATTTCTAGAGTTATAACTAGTCCCAGTTGCAACTAGAGTTCACCCAATAAAACTAGAATTCGAAACATAACAAGGTGGATAATCCTAAGCCCCAAATAAGATAAAAAAAAAAAAAACAACAAACTCATACCTTGAGTTGGCGTGGCGAGACGAAAGCGAGTGGTCAAATGGTCATTAAACACAATAACACAATAACACTAGAGATAGTCTACAGACACGCAAACTAGCTCTGATACCATACTGTAACGCCCCGTTTTATTTTAAAGAGTTTACCAAATTTATTTATAAAAATCATAGTAAATTTTCGTAAAATTCCAAACTAAAACTTTTGACTTAAATGGGCGCTACTTAACTATCAACAAAATATCGAATCAAAACAAGTACGAGCATCTACACATGCATTTCCAACAACATGATATTCAAACCAAGTTATAATAGGCTTTCAAAACCAAGCTCAATTTCCAACATAATCCCGTAAACATGCTAAAAATGTTTTAGCGGAAGCGACATAAATCATAAATAATAATAAGACATAAACAATAAATGCGGAAGCAAAGACATGACGATCCAATGACCACAACTTGCTCGTCTCTCGCCACTGCCGCCAACAACGCTCAACCTAAAGATAGGAACAGAAAACAAGAGGACAAAACAAATAATGGGGGTGAGCAAAACCACTATGCTCACCAATATCGCATAGTATATTTGGCATAAAGATCCAAAACCATAATCGAAGTATGCATAGAATCCAGGTCTAACTCCCTAATCGGCCCTATCGCAAAACCTCCAATGTACATACAACATCCTTCCGATCAGACATCGACAAGGTATAACCGGAAACCTTCCCACCCCATCTCAACATGGGCTAAGAGATCCTTTCCGAGAGATAGTGGAGCCAAAAGGACCCCCCCCCGAA
>CACSLK010000984.1:4110346-4121887 GCA_902706635.1 Striga hermonthica
GGTGAAGCTGCCGTGGTTGACGATGGTGATGTGCCTCACGATTACGTAGGGGCCTGTCGGTGGTTCGATAGACCAAGGCGCTGCGATGGTGGTCCTGTGATGATGGCGACGGTCAAGGCTCGCCGGAGATGGAGGTGCAATAGAGGTGCGGACAACAATGGCCTGATGATGATGAACGCCGGGCAGCAAGGGTCCGTCGGGGCTTCCGGTTCACGCTGGAAAGCTGATCGCGGAGGAGCAACTGTGCTCAGTGGTTGAGGAGGCGTTGTGATGAACTCCTACGTGGCTCATGCGAACAGGGACTCGCGACGGCTCACTGGAGTTGCAGGGTCGCCGCAAGCATAACGGACATGGGAGGAGTTGCATCGTCAGGGATCGCCGGAAGCTAGTTCATAGGGTGAACGGAGGTGATGATGATCGGTGATGGTGGCAGGAGAAAAGCGATGGTGGTGGCGCCGGTTGACGAGGGTGATTATCGCAGGTCCTCGCGGTGGCTGGTGATCAGCCTAAGTCGACGGTGATGGCACTGAACGCGGTGGCTACGACGGAATGGCAAGAGATGGGGTCACCGAGATGAGCAGCGATCAATTTCTCTACTTTTCTTTTCTTCACGCGATTGAGATCGAGAGATGGGAGAGGGATGAGCGTTTAGGGTCTGCGGGAGTTATAAGAAGAAAACAAAAGATCTCTTATATAACATTAGGGTAGGGGCGGACTGGGTCGGGTCAAGGCACCGGTTCGGGTTCGGTTACGGTGCGGACTCGAGATAATAACGTGTTCTCGGGTTCGATTAAAACGCACGATAATAAAATAAAATAAAATAAAACCGGACCAACACATTTTATTATTAAAACACAATTAAACACATTATTTACTTAATCATAATATAACAATTAAACAATTAATATTAATAATAGTAATATTACTAATAACAACAAATAATAGCAAATTGGCATTTAATAATAATAATAATAATAATAACATAATAATAATAAATAAGGAAATTAGTAATAACAATAATCAATATTTATTCCCAAATAAGCCACGATAAAACGGGGTATTACAGTCTAAAATGAGGGTGCCTTCGAGTGGTGAGGACAACCAGTGACCGCGAGCCACGTGTCTCAACGGGAGGCAGCCACAACCTTCAAACCACTCGACGGGGATCTAAATAACACTGGTCAATTGCACACACATTGCATCGGTGATTATCCGGACGGTCACGAGTAACTGATAGTATGATCTTCGGATCGCGCGGTGACGACCCACACTATCTAATGCAAAACAACAGAACGTAGAACTTGTTTAATCTAACATGTTTCTCATTCATAAAGGGTAAAAGTGTAATATCATCCAAAGCCAAGCTTTCAGTATATAACACTAACAGCCTCGTCCGTCATCCTTCCCTTGGGGTTTGGTAAAATTTGCTGAACTCCCATATTATTATGTAGTTATAAGTGTAATTGCTGATTATATTATATTTCATGAATTACGTGATTTTATATGATAGTATATGATATATTATGTTTTTTGTTATTTTGGATCTTAGGGTTTAAAATAGAAACCCATAGCATCTGATTTAAACTAGTGGTTAGTTCTTGGATTATGGAACATTTTTGTGTCCTGAGCACAATGGTTTTGACCTTGTGCAATTTAGACTTTTATTTTTCAAGTTATGGATTTTTGAAGTTTATGTGACTGCTGCAATTTGTAAAATGCATGATAATAATCGTATGTTTGTCCAAAAATTCTGAATTTTGGATATGTTACTCCTCTAATATGTTTTAACCTTGTTTAATTTTTTCATGATTTTTGGAACTTGTTTGCTAGGGTAAATAATTATTTGTTTGTTTCTGCAGAAACGTGCAAAAATTGTATAAAATTGAGTTCTTGATGAAAATGCATGAAACTTGGTTTATATACTTGTTTGAAAGTGTATTTGATGTGGTCACAATTCTAGGAATTATGGGATTCAATAGGTTATATTTCTGTTGGAATCATTTTTTTTGCTGAAATTTGTAACAATTTTCATAATTAGCATGTTCAGTGTTTATTCCTGCAATTTTTATATGTCATTCCCAGCATGCTAAAGTTACTTGTGTAAAACTATTAGGTCCTGAATCATTCAATAGGTCAGTCATTAAATTCGTACTTGTTTTTGCTGCAAACTTGTTTTAATTTTATAAAATCATTTTTTTATGTATTGGGGCTGAAACTTGGTGGTTATGCTATGCTCAGTAGGTTCTATTATGTCTCCAAATTTTAGATTAAAATCATTCGTTAGCCTGGTCATCTCCAATATGTGCCTTACTTGTCAAATTTTGCAAAATCGAGTCCTTTATGTTTAAGTATAAAATTTTATGTGCTTTTTCATAAATTTTGTTCCATGTTGTTGTGTAATATGTAATTGTCATTTGGAGTCGAACCCTTGGATGGTTTTTTAGTAGCTCGATTATTACCCGGTTCTCGGACGTTTTCCCGAACCGTTGACCCCTTTTGACTTTTGGTTGACTTGGTCAACCCCTATTTGACTTTTATGTGACTTGCCCATAATTGGTTCCTAGTCGAGTCAAATGTTCCATAACTCCACAGACTTTCCACGAGCCACTTAGTTGAAGTGTTTCAACTAAGTTTATGTGTTCGTTGGATTATTAGTAATCGAGAGGCTATCTTGATTTCGTGTAGGTGTTTTGAGGTGTTGACCTCACCACTTATCCGAGCCTTGCTTTTGTGTGTTTGTCGCTACTTCCAAGTGGGTACAGTTTGTGTATCTATAATTATCGCACTGGTTATTTTATATAAATGTTCTTTTCGATAACTTAAGTATGCCTGAGAACCCTAGTCTAGTGTGTTACACCGCCATGGGCGTCTCGCCTTTAGTGCCTTTGATGAATGCATAATCAGTGGAGATCACTTGTCGTCGTATCTGGGAGGTGGACGCCCGAATCCGTGTAGAGCGGAGGGGAAAAACTGGATGCCCGAATCCGTGTAGAGCGGAAGGATAAAACAGCTAAATTGTCTCCTTGAAAGGATCCTTTGACCGTTGTATACAGGAAGGGAATGTTTCCGGTTACTTGCTTGCTGATGTCTGATCGGAAGGTTATTGTATGTACATAGGAGGTTTGCGATAGGGCCGAATAGGGAGTTAGACCTGGATTCTATGCGTACTCTATTTTTGGTTTTGGATCTTTATGCGAGATAGACTTATGCGATACTGGTGAGCATAGTGGTTTTGCTAACCCCGTTTGTTTTGTTGTTCCTCCTTCTCTACCTCTTTCTTAGGTTGAGTTGGTTGGCGGCGGCGGCGAGTAGACGGACGAGTGGTGGTCACTTGCTGTTGACTTGCTTACTTCATGTTATCTTCATTATTGCTATGTTGCACTATATTGCTTTCGTTGATACTTTTCTGCTTCTGCTTGATACTATGGTTTGATTTTGCAAAGTCATTGGATATGATTGGATTTGAAACTTTTCTTTTGAATTGATAAGTCTTGATCTTTTTGGAATTGATCTTGTTTATCGATTTACTAGTATGTGGTTTATGTTGGTAGTTTAGTGACACCCGTTAAGTTTTTAAAGTTTTAAATTGAGATTTTTGAAAAATTAATTCTGATTTTTATTAAATAAATTCGATAAACTCTTCAAATAAAATAGGGCATTATAGTATGGTGTCAGAGCTAGTCTGCGTTTATGTAGACTATCTCTAGTGTTAGTGTGTTTAATGAGCACAGATCACTCGATTTCGTCTCGCCGCGCCAGCTTGAGGTATGATTTTTGTTGTTTTGTTTATCTTATATGGGGCTTAGGACTATCCACCTTTATTATAATTCGAATTCTAGTGTTTAGTGGTGAACCCTAGAAATTTTTCTCGCGATAAGTTTCGAGTTAGCACCTTGTACGAGCTATCTCGTCGATGGATGAGATTTGCGTTCTGCACCATAGCTTTCAGGATGCCTTATTGAGAGAGGTCCTGAATGTGCGGGATCATTTGAACGTCTGGGGCAATTGACAAGTGGACCAGAGGAGGAGTGGTGGAATCTAACCATTGGAGTGTGAGGATCGGAATTTAGTGTTTCGAATGTGTTGTCTTTCGAAGCTAAGATTTGTGATGATCGATTAGGCATTGCTAAACATGATTCTCGAGGATGGAAAAAACTCGAGAAAAGCAATGGCTACTTTTTTTATTGCATGGTTTATGAACGTTGACCGCGAAGGCTGCCAGTTTGACGGAATGACTCCGTAAACTCAAGTGGATCCAGTGTACTGTTTACGCAAAGTCCTAACTCGACCATTCTGTTATCGTTCATTGAACCGACTACTGCATTTGAGGCCAGAAGAGGATCGTGCCATTTCATTTTAGGTGCGAATGAAGGAGATTTATCATCGAGGAACATCCTCCTTGGGACTGTGTGATTGCATGAAGAAGGAGATTGGTGACCTACACCAGAGAGGATCAATGGTGGACGAATATGGTTGAACCCTCACGTGAATGAACCCTTTTGCTCGACATTTGGTTGATACAGAAGAACAATTCTGTGAGTATGCTCTGACTTAGAATGAGGATGAATTGAGCAAGGAGTGGACGAGTGATCGGGAAATCGAGATCGTGTGTTGTCTAGTAATCTTTCCATTTTTCCGTGTTTTATCTTTTATGTGCAAATCTTGTATTTGATAATTGGAACTAACTTTATTTAGAGACATTGTGTACGAATAAGGATAAGCATACTTGTTTTCTGCTAAACCTTATTTATCACAAGGTTTGTGATTTTTATTTGCAATAACTCCAAGTTCGTGCACTCGACAACGCAAAGGTTGGCACAAGCCATTATGGTATCTTGACCTGGAGGCCAACGACAGTCATCTATCTTGTTGAGATTGAATCGTATGTCGCATCGAAAGTTTTTTCCCCGTTCGGGAGTCGTCGACTAATACGAGGAAGATGTTTTACCTTAAGGAATTATGAAGGATCTTTTAAGGAGGGTAGTCGAGCCTGGAGCATGTGCATTGTGAAGTGTAGAGCTGCCTGTATTATCGAACTTACGTATCGTTCTTTTATTTCTTTTTGGCCTTCGCGAGAAATCTTTCACTTTCTTGGACTTTTGCAAAACCTTTGAAAACCCTTGTTTTTGTTTTCTTGTTCGTTTGAAGTTTCGAGATCAAGTTTTGCGACCTGACTAAGACAAGTGTTTCCAGCTTTCTGCTTGTCTTATATTATTATTTTAGTTGTGTTTGGGTATACCATTCATCTGAACCAATTTATCGTTATCGAGGACAAATTGGACCATTTCTGAGACGCACCAATCATCTGAGTGCACCTAGGAGTAGTCCGGAGGAACAACAAAGAAGGCCACCAGAGGAGCAAGGCGAGTTACAACCACCCTGGACACCGGAGGAGTCGATTTGTTCATGGCAAAGAATGCTGCACATCCACAACCGTAAACCTAACGATGGACGAGGAAGGATGATCAACTACTATCACGCAGTGAAGACCTGTCCAATCAACTAAAGACAACTGCAAAATTATTGAAGACTGATTCGAGACCCGATGTACCATTAGCAGAAGATCAAGGAGTCGACGTATCAAAACGGTCTCTGGAACCCGATGAGAATATTTGCAGTCGGATAGTGATTCTTTTTGTGTTAAGTAATGCAATGGCGACTGCGATGGAATGTCTGGTTGTAATGCTGCAGCGACGTCATAGTCTATCTCTAAGAACACGGAGACGTAGCAAAAATACCCGAAGACGTGATTGATGTCATTTCGATGAAAGAAGCCTCTTGCCTAGAACTTGAGGTGTGAACTCTGGGCAGTGCAGATAAGTGGAGCTCATTCAAAACTGCTGGCACGATTAGCTACCAGAGGAAGAGCTTACGTTACGGCTGACGTTGTTAGTCGAAAGAGCCGAAGTGAGCTAGCTAGTTGCTGTCTCGGAAAGAGCCGCTAACCTAGCACCATTCTCGACTGAAAAGCCACATTAGTTTTTCCTTTAAGGGTTTTCGCCTATCTCTAGCGTTTAGTCTTTTTTCGTGTTAGTGTGTGTTGTTGGAAAAAGGTAGTGGACTTGGAACTCTATTTTATGCGCTGTTATTTTGAGACCTTGAAATTTTTGAATTCGTGTAAAACCAAAATAATTTTGTTTGGCATGAACCCTATTGGTACACATTTTTGTGGAAAAACCCTTCTCTTGCTATTGCCTTAGCCTATGTGAAATCTCAAGTCAGAAAGCTTTCGTATTGAGAAAAACCATGGATTAAACTTTCCCGTCGAAACCTTGAACCGAAAATCGACCCTGAATGGATGTATCCACGAAGTGGTGGTCAAGAGTGTACGACTGTGCTGATAGACGATAGGCTTGCGCGCGGTCGATCGTTGACTCACACGCAAGCTGCAGCTGCCATCACCAAACACGCGGGACTCCCAGGCCAGCATGATCGGCCAAACCTTGACCTTGCGTCTAGTCTCTGAACAGGTGCACGTGAACGTCCCGGCACCCCGCATATGCAGTGCCTGCGAGCGTGACGCCTCTCGGATTATAGTGTATTAAAAATTCAAACGTCTATTTTATTTTTCTTTCTTTCTTTTTGCAGTTTGACCGCCGAGAGTTCTAAGTTCCACCGAACTGCGTTTGCATCCTTGATCGATGGTTTTGATGAGGAAGCTTGGTCGATAGGTTTCCTATGCCAATTCGAGGATTCCTCGAGGTGGCGAAATAGGGGACTTCTGTTGCCAACAAATGGAGCCATGAGGGGCTATGTCTGTATTGTAGAATTGTGTTGTAAGTATGAGTATAGCGGGGCTAAACTGCGTGCATGGTTGCATAGTTACCGTGACAAATTGCTTCGGCAAGAAGTCACGAGTGTGTCGAGATTGTGGGTAAGTTTTCGGCATGACCCAGTTACCATGCTGAAACTCAACTCCACGTGTCGACCACGATTGTTTGACTGATGATCTCATGGTCAAGGCACTATGAGACCTGTTGAGGTCGTGTGTGCATGTTGTGTGTTGCATTTTGAGATTTCTCACCATGGGTGGGCCATTTTGTGTTTTTGTGTATCGAACGAGTATCTTGATGGCACCATTCGAGTTTCCCCTTTTGTATGACTAGAGGTGTGAGACACCTTAGTTCAGGGTATAGAATGGAATTGTCGTCGTGCGATGTGAGCCCTTGTGGAGTCTCGATCAAGTCAATGACCTAGCCTAACGGTTGGCCTTACTAGCGGAGCTTTTCTGGATGCACGACCCATTGTACACCTCGAGTGGAGGAGCTATGTACACCTCGAGTGAAGGGGTTGTGTACAGGTTCCAGGGGCTCATAGTAGACTTTAACGAGCTGCGTTGTGGGCAGAATCTAACCTATGAGAAGGTACTGGTGGCCGTGGTAGGACGGAGGGCCCATCAGTCGAGGAACCGGTTATGGTACCCATCAAAGTCTAAGAGAAACCATTCCGGTGAGGGTGATGCGACTCGGGAGAGCGAGGATGAGTTATAGGAGTAGTATATGAACCTCGGAGTTTGTGTTTCCTCCGGGTATGTGTTCTTGTGAGTTGTCTGTTCTTGTGGGATTGCCGAGGACGGAAATCTTTTAAGGAGGGTAGTATTGTAGCGCCCCATTTGTCCCGGATTATTTTGAGATTATTATTTATTTTATTATTCGAATTTATTTTTATTTCGTGCTCGATTTATTTTTGTTCGATTATATGCTATTATTTGCCTAAATGTTTTAGTAATTTATTTAATCGAGACAAAATTTATGTCGATCAAACTAGATGATCGAGCAACGTTTTAATCGAGAATTTTTTTAAAACCCGAGTGCACGCCATGATAACCGGGTCATTTTTCCTAAACTGTGCGCCCACCCATGTGAATCCCACACCCGTGCAATGCATGCAACCCGTGCCCGGCCCGCGTCGCCCTTCCCCCTTCTTGCATGCATGGCTCTCAATTTTTGAAATTTGAAGTCAAAATTGTAACAACCCAATCCCATATTTTCAGCCCTTAACCAATATGATTTTGACCAAGTGTTAAGGAGGGGAGGTTACACATTAATGGCTAATAAAGGGTAAGACCCCCCTCTTTCTCTCCCTCACTCCCTCTCTCTCACCTCTCACTCTCTCCTCTCCCTCTCATCTGAAATTTTCAGCAACTCTTCATCCTCCACTCTTCTCATAATTCTTGCCGGAAAAATCCTTAGAGCACCCCTGAGCAGCCGCGCGTCCCGCTACCGCACGCCTGCCGCCGAGCCCGCACGCAAAGCCCCGCCAGCGACCTGCCACCGCGAACGACGAGCTCCGTCCCACTTGGCCACCTCCGCATGTCCGACGCTATTTTCCACATCCACGAAGGACACCATATCTGTCGTGCAAGCCGCCTTCGAACGTCGAGCATTGCAGATAGTTTAAGTTCGTATCTAGGAGCATATGTAGATAGCTTAAGCTCATATCAAGGAAAATTTGAATATGTAGTTAGTTTACACTTGTATCAAGGAGTATCTGAATATATAGATAGTTTAGGCTCATATCAAGGAGCATCGAATATGTAGATAGTTTATGCTTGTATCAAAGAGCATTGTATATGTAGAGAGTTTATGATCGTGTCAAGGAGCATTTAAATATATAGTTAGTTTAGGCTCATATCAAGGAGCATTTGGATATTTAGATAGTTTAGGCTCATTTCAAGGAGAATCAAATTTGTAGATAGTTTATGCTCATCATTTAGCATTCGAATATGTTGTTAATTTAGGCTCATATCAAGGAGCATTTGAATTTGATGATTTTATGGAGTATTCCATGTAAATTGCCCCATGGAATTTGAGAAAATATGGAAGACCACTTTCATTTCCTCCATTGGAATGTTTGATGAACACAACGATTTTCGATGGATTCATGATTTAGAAAGACATCATCCTTCGTTGCCCTCATGCAGATTTTCTTCACATAGGTCTTCATGCATCTTAAAGATCTTCGAATTTGATTTGGAGAGAAGAGATGAGAGGTAGAGAATGTCCCACTGGGCGTGCCAAATTTGTGACAATGAATTTTATGAACATCATAAAATTTTTCTACAACTTGATTTATTTTGATCAAATGATATTGTGGGTACAATCTATATTTATCTCCTCTTATTGTTCTCTTCATGGATTTGGGTTTGAGATCTTGAAAGATGGATTTGACGATTGAATCTCTTTCATGCTTGAGATTGAATTTCTCTAACATTAATTTGGGGGTCGAATGACTTATTCTCGTATTAAATGTTAGGTCTTGACTTGATTGAAGAAGACTTTTTGGAGTACTTGATTCTTTGATCTTCTCGAAAGAGGGATTTTAACTTGAATAACGTTGACTCGAGGGCTTGATAGCTTTTTCCTCCTAGATCAAACGCTATGCCGGTTGAACCTCTCAATGAACGCAGCTTGAATGTCGCTTGAACGTCATTGATATTCTTGGATTGATTTGAGAGGAGTTGAGGTTGTCTCTTTACTTCTTGGAAAAGAGTCGCCGCCTCTTTTTCTTCTTCTTGGCCTTCTTCTTCATTGAACGCACTTCGGGGGGTTCTTTAAGAACTTATTCAAATCTCCAAGAGGGTTCTTGAGAGCTCTTGAATTTGAGACTTTGATTTATGAGGTGTGTTTTGTGTCATTGAGGAGAGCTCTATTTATAGGTGTAGAAGAGAGAGTCTCAGAGAAAAAGACTTCAGTTTGATTGGTCCTTCATGATTTAACATAATCTCTTTCCTTCTCCTAAAATTTGAGATAATCTCTTTCCTTATACTAAGATTTGACTTGGTTTGCAGGAAATAATATTTATTAATTATATATCTTACTTATCATGGATTTATGTCCAAATATAAATAAAAAATTAATTAATAAAATATTAAAATTTCGATTTCTGCAGTGTTTGTGTGTGTGTGTTTGTGTGTTTGTGTAATATATAAGAGAATTAATTATGTGGATCAAATTTGGGTTCCAAAATTTCAAATTAATCAAGTAATTATTCATAACTTCATGTAAATTGAATAGTCAATCTTTTATAATTTAATAAATTACTCAACTACTTAAATTTTTTTATTTTGATAGTTTATACCAAAATAAATTTATTTTGATTAAATAAATATAAATTTTATAATTATTGATATTATTCACATATGTTTTTAAATATATGATAAAATTTTTCCAAAATAATTATTTATGGAATCACATTGTAATCAAGTCGAATTTCTGAATAAAAATTTGAAAATGAAACTTATTTTGCAATGAATATAATGTAATTTATTATAAGTTACATGTACCGTACATGTTGTGTACTAATTTTAAATAGGCATATTATATGTAATTTTTCACAATTTATATCATATAATATTTTCAATAAATTAGTATAGTAAATTGTATTACATATCGGTTCTATATTTTTTATTTATAAATATTTAATGAGTATTTTAATTAATAAATATTAATGAATATTTTTTACCCGTGCATCGCACGGATTCGTACTAGATCACACGACATTTGATTTTAATGTGATTAAATCATCATATTGTGCATTTTGTTTTCAATTAAAATGAATTTTTTTTTTTCATTTCTATAAGTTACAGATTTGCCAGATGTATCAAATTGCAATATAACAAAAATTCATTAAATTGCATTCAAGTCCTTTACCCTTATCTAATTCTCAAATAAAAGGCCCTAACCCCAATATATCATCTTCTACCCTTCCATCAGTCTGCTCCGGCAGCCACTCCAGCCGATGACTTCCGGCATGAATGCATACTCCGGCCGGCGATGTCCGACGAGTTTCAGTTTTTTTTTTCTTTAAATGTTGCCATTGAAGCTCTGTCGTTCGGCAGCGCCTAGGCCGTCGGGCATACGACGATTCGATTCCGGTGAGAGTCGAGGAGGTAATGAGACTACGCGAGCGACGGAGGACGACACAGGCGATGGGGACGACAGGCTCGACAGAGATGTAGCCGGCAACGACAGATGACACAGGAACAGGGTGATGGTGCAGGCAACGGATGACAGAGCACAACCTATCGTCACTGCAGAGGTCAGCTGGCAGGGGCGATGATGCTCCGACGGCGGTGTGTGAGCGAGACTCCAGGGGTGGCAACATGCTCTGGCAGGGAGGATGTGAGCGGCGACGGCGACACTGTGGTGGTTGTAGTGAACGGTGGTGGTCGGACATGATGTGTTTTTGTGTATGACAATTGCGTGTGTGCCTTGAGTGTATGACTGTGTGTGTTAGTATGTGTGTGTGAGAGAGAGATAGCGAGGAGAGAGATAGTGATGTAGCATAGGATGAGATTGGTTTGGATTTTTTTTATACGATTTATGGTGGGGCCACATTTTATTAATTGTTTATTTATGCTGTAGTTACCAATTTACCCTTAACGATTGCGAAAAATAAACATTTTTGTAGCCATTAATTCATCCGATCTAATAGCTACGACTTATTGTCATTTCTTTCACTAAGCACTATTTTCTTGTGTGCGCGACCTTAATTATTATGGATTCTCATTGGATTGGATCCAATGAGGGCGACCATATA
>CACSLK010000984.1:4143958-4155059 GCA_902706635.1 Striga hermonthica
TTGGACCTGAAATACATCAAACGCGTACTAAACAAGCAAGGGCCGCGGCGAACGCCCGAGCGCCGCCGACGGCTACGTGCCGTCCCTCGGCCGTTCTTGAATATTACCCGATAACTATCGAACACCTCAGCATGAGTATTAAACTGAAGCTATTTAAAGACCAATCACACGGCTGAACACTAATTTTTACTGAAATAACAGGTCTCGGCCCGAGACTACCCAAGACTACGCGCGGTATGCGCAAGGGTGTCGGTTGGGGCCTTGTCATCGACCGTACTTCATTTTACCTCAACAACACCGATCATGCTGAGCTTAAAACAACTAAACTGATCATATAAATGATTTTGGTTCGAAAGTTGTCGGAGAGAATTGAACTTTGTTCGGTGATAACATATATAGATTTAAGTACGGTTTTTCTTGAACATCTTAACGAATTTTGAAAATTCTCCGAGCAATACCCTATAAAATAACCTTATTAACAAGATTATAACCAGAAGAGGGATATACCTCACTGATTGTCCGACTGAACTGGAAAATAGATGGCGTGCTAGTAGCCTTAACCCCGCCGTGCGATAGCTCCTTGAATTGCCGTGCGATTGTGAAGCGAATTTAGGGAAAATTGGATGAACTTGTTGCTGAGGGAAGGGAAGATGTATGCTGAAGGCTTGCTCTCTCACTTTCTTAAGGAAAAATGGGCGAAAATTTCCTAAGTGCTAAGCTTATATAGAGGGCCGTGCATGTGATGTGGTGACAATGGCCTTGCGTGGCCTTCTTAAGCTTCTCCCACTTGTTTAATTCTTGGTTAAGCTTTGATGACTAAGATGCTCATTGCTTGACAAATTGCTCAAAATGATTGGCTAATAAGCCTTACTTCATGCCTAAGAAGTGTTCACGGTACTTAGAAAATATTTTGGGAAATAATCCATCTTAACTCACGGCATTTTAGGGTTTTAATGCTAATAAATGTGATTAATGTTAATTAATCACTTGTCTTATGTTTAATTGTTAAATTAAACATAATACTTAATTACCAAAATTATTTCGGACGTAAACGGTACGCCGAAAATAGATTTCGGTAATTCCGACTGAACTTAATTAATTCCGAAAATAATAAACGATAACGTTACTATATCGGAATTAAACGTAATTTTTACTGATAATATCTCGGGATATTACAGTGTCAATGGGTATCCGCCGTAATAAAAGACGCCACAAAAAGACGGAAATGGCCGGGGTGAGAAGGTCAGTCCATATGGCCCCGAAGAGGCGGTTTGGCCGGTTGCCCAGCCTCACCTCTCCCCAGGCTGAGGACGTAGAGAATGCACCCGAAGATGTAAGTCTCCACCTCATGCCATCCAAACCTCCCTCCATAATGGGAATCTGTCGGATCTGGTCAATCTCTACACTACTAAAACCCCCACCCTCACCAAGAATATCCTCCATCCTATCCCTATCCCAAAGCCCTCCCGTCCAAAGGTCCTTCACCTGCATGAAAGGCAGGTGATTGACGGGCCTAGTACTCGAGAGAGGGGCCTCGCCGAACCACCACTCATCCCAGAAGCTAACCTCCCCAGAACCCAAGGTCCAAAAAATGTGCTCCTGAGCACGCCTGCCAACAGTGGTAAGACGTCTCCACTATCGACTATCCCGAGTGGTGGCTATCACCCTGCAGGGATGAGCAGCCCCACCAGGGCAATATTTCCTCAGGAGGTATTGGGCCCAAAGGGACTTGCCCTCCCTAAGGCGCCACCACATCCTGTAGGAAAACGCAGTAACCATATCAGAGAAACGCCGAATCCCGAGCCCACCCTCAGAGTGGGGACGACAGATGGAGTCCCAATTCACCCAGTGGGTCTGCCGCCGGCCGCGCGAGCCCTCGCCATGGCTCCAAAAATAGCGGGCTAAGATCTGATCTAACTCATGAATCGTAGACTGGTGGGGGTCAAGGACCGCGAGAAGGTGAAGAGGAAGGGCACAAAGAGTGCTCTTGATCAGAGCAAGTCGGCCTCCGAAGGATAGGTGTCTATGTGACCAACCAGAAACCCGGTCAATCATCCTCTGTCGGACACTAATAAAAAGCTCATGGGAAAGATGGCCTTTGTACAAGGGGGCCCCAAGGTAAGGGATGGGTAAGTCCCCACGAGCAAAACCAGTACGCTCGTGAATCTGGTGGGCCCAATGGTCAGCAACATGATGGTCCATGATAAAGGAACTCTTACTAACACTCACAAGCTGGCCAGATGTCTCACTGTAGTGGTCCAAAAGACTCATGAGAGCAACTAGCCCATTATCATTCGCACGAGTGAAAATGATAATGTCATCCGCGTAAGAAAGGTGGGATATGGGAGGCCCACAACCACGCGTGCTGTAGGTCATCCTCGGAAAATCGCGAATGAAGCCATCAAGGCAGCGAGAGAGATAGTCAGCCACCAGAACAAAAAGGGAGGGGGATAAAGGGTCCCCTTGACGAAGGCCGCGGGAAGAGGGAAAAAAGGTCGTGGGGCTACCATTAATCAAAACGGAGAATGTGCAGTGTTCCACACACGCCTCCACAAAGCTAATCCAACGGATGGGGAATCCCATCCGAGCCAGTACCTCTCTGAGAAACGACCACTCGACCCTATCATATGCTTTGGCCATGTCTAGCTTCAGCACGAGGTTCGGGGTTCGTGTTCGATTCGCATGAGAGATGTCGTGTATCATCTCCTGAGCCAATAGGATATTATCACTAATGACTCGATCCTTGATGAATCCACTCTGATTCGGAGAGACAAGGTGGGGGAGGAGGGGAGCGAGACGACTGTTGAGGATTCTAGAAATAATCTTGTTAGTCACGTTGCATAGACTGATAGGTCTATAATCAGACCAAGTGCTAGGTCCCGATCTCTTCGGGATCAAAATGATGGAGGTAGCCGTGAAGGACTCTGGCATCTGGTGGCCAGAGAAAAACTCCCTCACAGCTTCCTCTACGTCAGCACCCACAATCTCCCAGCAAGACTGGAAGAAGAGGGACGAAAACCCATCCGGTCCAGAGACGCTGTTGGGATCAATCCCAAACACAGCCTCCCTGACTTCCTCCTTACTCGGGAGGTCACAGAGGTCAACAAGGTCGACCGACTGCGGGATGGTCGGAAAGAGGGCCGGGTCAGGGTGCGTAAGCAAATCCCGCTCAGAGGAAAAGAGAGAGTGGAAGTAAGCCCTAGCCGACTCCCGTATCTGGGACTCCTGGGTCACGGATGACCCGTTATCTTCGACACTATGGATATACGACTTGACTCGCTTCTGCCTCACAAATCCCTGGAAGAACTTGGTATTACGCTCCCCCTCAGCCACCCAACGCACAGCAGCCTTCTGCTTCCAGAAATCTTCCTCCATGAGGAGGCGCAACTGGTACTCAGCATGGCAGCGGCGCATCACGGACCTATTCTCTGGTGAAGAATCCAAATCATAGGCCCGTTCCGCCTCCGCATACGCAGTCTGAGCTGCAGTAAGGCGCTGAGAAATGTCACCAAAAATCGTCCAATTCCACTGCTTCAACACGCAGCGGAGTCTCTTGAGCTTCTCCTCAAGGTTGCGCATTCCATAGAGGTGCGTAGCCTGCTGCCAGGAGGCTCTAACTGTATCGTAGTAAGAATGGTGGCGAACCCACATGTTCTGGAAACGGAAGGACGCTCGCCGAGGGGAAATGGAGAATTGACAACGAATCAGAAGGGGGGCATGGTCGGATCCAATTCGAGGAAGGTGCGTCACAACCGAGGTAGCAAACACCCTCGTCCACGCCTCTGAGTAGAGAGCGCGGTCGAGCCTCTCCTTGACTCCGGCCCTCTCCCACGTAAAGGGAGCCCCTTCATAACCCGCGTCAATGAGCTCACAATCCGATACGGCATGCGAGAAATCTAGGATCTCCGCAGAGCGGTCCGATATACCACCCATGCATTCATCGGGGTGCAAGAATATGTTGAAATCACCGCTGATCATCCACGGTAATCCCTCCATACTCTCAGCAATCTCACGCATGGTGTCCCAGAGGTCATAGCGACCAACCCTCGCACAGCTGGCGTAAACCAAAGTGTGGAAGATCGGCTCCGGAAGATGGGCGGCGGTGAGTTTCACGTGCAATACTTGATCAGTATCTCGAAGGATCTGACAAGTAAAGTCACGCGAGTGGAAAAGCCAGATCTTATTAGAGGTGTTTCCCATCCCGGCATGAAAACCGAGGCGCCGCGAATATACGTCAAAAGAAAGGTCACGAGTCATAGGCTCTAAGAAAGCCGCAAAGTCAAGGTTATGCTCACGTATGAGAGATCTAACATGAGCAAGGGTGGTCCTATTAGCCAGACCACGGGCATTCCATGTAAGCGATGTGACTGACATGTCAAATGTCAGTGGGACCACCTAACTGGAGCTGTCCGTGGTTAGGCTGCGTCTGTAAGTCTGATAGGGTCAGAGCTCGGCTAGCAGAGAGCTGCGCAGTCATCGATCTGGTCTGTGGTCTCCGGTGCTCTGGGGTCTCCTGTAAAAATCCCCCTCGTATAGGGCGAAACTCCTGGGGTAAGAGGATGAGCTGTAGGTGCTCCACTCCCTCGGAGCTCTGCGTCTGGCGCTGTGGGGAAGAAGGACCAGCCCCACTAGCGGGGGGTGAATGGGAGGAGGAAGGGAGGGCCAGGAGGGGTCGAGCTGATGGGCAAGGGAGTGAGGTAAGGTGGAGGGAGGGCTCTACGATCATGAGAGCAGAGAGAAAGGGGGGCCTCGATACACAATGGGATGGCGGGAGACTCTATCTCATCCACTAATAGATCGTCATCGTCAAAAGGGGAGCTGGTCGATGCTCCCAGATGGTCGGAGGGGATGAGAAACTCCTCCTCCGACTCCGAGTCAAGCACAGAGAAGCGGGAATGGGTAGCTATGGGAGCTGACTGGAGGGACTGGTGGGGGAAAAGGCCTGTAGCTTTGGCCTTAGGCCTATCGAGGTTAACCTCCTTGGGCAGAGTGCCCTCAGAGGTGACCTTGCCCTTTTGTCCCTTCGGGTCGGGGCCGTGGGCCGGGGCCTTGCCCTTCTCCTTAGGGCTCCTCAGGCCGGTGGTATAACCCTGCCTCGCTATACGTCGACGAGGGGGCAAAGCAGGTCGGGGCTTGTTGCCCTTGGTATAGCAGTCAGCAGCCCCATGTCCTACATGACTGCATAGGGAGCAGAACGGGGGAACTCTCTCGTAAACCACTTTCTGGATAGTGGTCTTGCCCGCCTGGTCGAGCTCAATATCTTTGATGAGCTCGTCCCTAAGATCAATCTCTACGCACACCCGTGCGACAGAAAGTCTCGATCGATTAGCCGTAGCGGCGTCAGTCTCAATGGGATTGCCAATGCAACTGGCGATCGAGAATAGGGCAGAAGGATCGAAAAGATGAGGTAGAAGGCCAGGAAGGCAGCACCACACTGGGACAATGGGAGATTCCTCAACAAAAGAGAAATCTGGGGTGTATTTAAACACCCGACCAGAGCATCCAAGGATATTGAGATACGTCTTAATCCAGACCGAATTGTAGTCTTCTTTCAACTCAAAAAAAAAGAAGATAATGATTATAATTAAAGAACCTAGGGGACACTCTACCCTTGAAGCCTAATTTGTCCAGACCGACAGATAAGTCCCGGAGGGAGGGGACGGTGAAAGAAAACTTCAATATGAGAGCATTATCATACGGCCCAGCTAGGGAAATAACAGTGGGCTCAGGGAAACTTACCTTGAACCTGCCCTCCTCGGAGCGAGTGATTGTCCCGCTCTGTTTGTCCCGAAAGGACTCCAACGTCAATCTCCGGTGGCCCTGATTGTTGGTGGAGATACCAGATACCGCGTCCCGAAAGGACCGTGTTCCCGTGCGATGGGGGCTGGTCGGGCTCGGTCCTTGGGCAACGCGGCTTCTTGGCCTCTGCTCGTTGTACTCCATATAATTGACAAAAATGGTTTCCTTCGGTGGTGGAGAGCTAGCCAGGGAGGGTCCGGGCCCGCGTCCTAAAATACCAGTCAACAGCAAGCCAGATGGGTCATTGCGAGTGAAAGTCGAGGAGAAGTGACCGAGTCCGGTAGTGGCGGTGGTCTGGCCCGGTTGGGAGGGCTCTGACGGAGGATCAGTCGGCTTGCCGGTGAACACGCCCGTGAGAGAAGTGGCCGGAGGGATAAGGGAACCGTCCGCCTGAGGGGTGACGTCGCCGGCGCCGGCGCCGGAGTCGGAGGTCAGGTCGACGGCCGGCAGAGGTGTAGCCGAGGTGGCTGTCATCTCAAGGTTGGTGATGGCTCGGTGGGCCTGCTGTGAGGGAGAGGACGATGGCAGATGGTGAGAGTTGGGCTTGGTGGGGTGGGCTGGGTTAGATGGGCTGGAGAGAGAGGAGGGGGTTGAAGAGTTGGGGAGTGGGTAAACTTGGGCTAAGTGGGGCGGCCCAAATGTAGTTGGTTCTGAATTAAGTTTAGGAAGTGGCCCAAAAGTCTAACCCAAAAAGGATTGAGCTGAGGGATATTGGGAAAAGATAAGGTTTGGGGGTTGGGAAAGAGACTCTGCAAGAGGAGGAATTGACGGTGAAGGGCAAGAACTCGCCGGTAGTGGTCCATCTTGAAAAGGCCCTGGGGATCCCCCGACAGGGTCGGACAGTGGGGCCAGGCCGGACTCTTTCTGGCACGACGGTACCGGAAGATTTTGGGAAGATGGAGGACCTCCCGTTCTCGAAAAGTGGGGCTTCTCCGTCGAGTGAAAGGCTGATAAGACAGTATATTTTAATTTGTTTGACCAGGAAATGAGCTTCCCTTGGAAGTCGCCGGAAATCGAGGAGAGCTTGCTGGGAGAGGGCGAAATGGAAGGTTTGTTCTTGGAAGAGAAAGTCATGGGTATATCTGGGAAGGAGGGGGCGGACAGGGATTCCATATTTTCAGCCAGTTTTCCGCCGGCGACGACAGACGCCGGCGAGGAGAAATGGGTTAGTGGTGATCGGGAAATGAGCTGGGAAGGGAAAATAGGGTTTGAAGAGAGAGAAAGTAGGAGAGATGGGAGAGCATTTTTTCTTTTTCCTTAACTTAAAAAAAAAAAAATAATAAAAAAAATAATGTGCAATCTTCCCTTAAAAATGTGCGTTAGAGTATTTGCGTGAAAAGATTAATTAACTAATTCTTACCATTTCAAATTAAGTATGAACAATCTTCCCTTAAAAATGTGCAACTAATGTAATTATTAAACAATAATGTAGACTAAAATAGACTCTCCTATTTAAGGGTAGTGTTTTAAATAAATAATACCAAAAATATTTGAAACAATCAGGACCATCAATATTAATATAATTAATGGCTATGACTCCTAGTTCTTACACTCACATAGAGTTCTCATTTGAACTCTTTCATATAAATATATACTAGTATAACACCCGTGTATTACACGGGTGCTTGTTAAAAAACTATTCTTAAATTTTAAAATTAATGAGAAAACTATATTAAATTTAGTTTATTATGTTACAAAAAAAAATATATATTAATATATATTTTAGAATGATATGTGTTACTTATGACTTACATGTGTTATATTATATTAGTTTTTATAACTTATATCATTACCTACTTGAAATATAAATATATTAGTTGATAAATAATTTCATTTTTCTAGTTAATATTAAAAATAATTTTATTATTGTTATAAGGATAAATATAAATTATTTTTGTTATACATACAATATGGATGTTAAATCGAAGCTCATCAAAAGAAGATTAATTTGATATATTACATATGTAAAACTGATAAAAAATACAAAAGTTATTAACTTTTAAAATATATATTCAATTCAATAGTTACAATAAGGAATGACATTAAAATGTAATTAATACATGTAACATGACCATAAATAATCAACATATTTAAAGTAATCCGAACCTAATTATTTTTGGTTTGGAATTAAATTAAAATTTATCCAAGCCCAATAACGAAGCATGTAATTTTGCCACATAGTATTCCGAAGCACCAGAAGCAGCCACGCAGGCTCAGCGCGTTCTGGATTAATATATAGGGGGTATATATATATATATATAGGTAAGGGATCATATGAGAATGAAAGGCAATGAAGAAATGAGAATGAATTTTCACCATAGGATCTCGCGTTTCAACGGTGTAGATATAGTCAGGAGATTTTTAAATAACGGTGGCATAATCGTAAATACTAGTGAATATTAAGGTCATACATGTGGTCGGGAGGGCAATATGGTAAAATAACGCACTGACAACTCACATGCATTAATTCCCCTCTCTCTCTCCCACGCACCATCTGTCTCCTCACTCATTCTCCCTCCTCTCTCTCTCCCCACTCATTAATTCTTCTCCCCTTGTTACAGATGTTCACAAACACATACTACACACACACACACACCACTCTTCTCACCAGCAAACGGCGTGTGGTCGTCGTGTCTCCACCGCGCCTCCACCTTGTCTCCACCGCGCCGCCACCACGCATCTGCCGCACGACACACACATATGAAACACACACCAACATACACAAGCTTGTCGGAGTCGTCGATGGACCTCAGCCGCGCCGCCATGGACCTCAATCGCGCCGCCGCCGCCGCAAGTATCGCCGGTCACATCGCGGCTGAAACCAGCCCTCCGCCTTCGACCTGGATAACTTTCTGTTCACGCACTGTATGTGTTCAGCGTGGTTGACCTCTCCCGGTGCTTGTGTAGTCGTCCTATCCCGGCGGCCATTTATCGCTGCCCCGCCGTCTCGTCGAGTCGCCACCGCCATTCCTGTCTCCGTACAAAACCGGGGACAATCCGTGAAGATAAAGTCGGATCTGCATTTTTTTTTGCAGCGACCTTGTTGTGGCGTCGATTGGTGTTGGGTGATAAAAATGGCGGATGGAAGACCATAGCAAGGGTGACGAACGTCGGGAGTGAGCTCCGGCGTAGGTGAACGAGGTGACCGATTGAAAATGTGATTTAAAATTGTGGGGCTACATTTTGGGAATTTGATATGTTGTAGGGGTTTGATTGTAATTATATGAAGATTCATTTATTTCAATTCAATACTTGAGGCAAATTTGTAACATACCAAAAGTTTTAATTAATGAACAATACATCATGTTTTATAATAAATTTTTACGTTTAATTTGTCGGTTAACTGAAATAACCAAAATAATTAAAATAAATTATATTAATTAATATAAATTCAAGTTTAATATTTAATATTATATATTATGTATTAGTTAAAAAAATAATATACAACTTTATTTCAGCTAAAATTATCAAAATAATCTAAATTTATAAATCAAAATGTAATTCGATAAAAAAAAAATATAAATAAAAAAATTGATAATATTTTTCATGTAATTCGACACGTTCGGTTATTTTGTTTATATAAGAAAAATAAAACCGACATTTAATCAATTAATATTATTCGATCGATTAGTATAATTATTGTATGTTTTGTATGTGCAGCGTGTCGTTGATAAAGTGCAACATGTTGTTTTATAAGGTGCAACGTATATATAAAGTGCAGCGTGTTGATATAAATGTGCAGCATTGAAAATTTGATACATTAGCATGTTTGTGTTTCTTGTTGATAAATTTTGAACAAACAAATTTAGTTCGTTCGATTTCAGTATTTTTAGTATATTTTAATTAGGTCATGGTACAATTTGTAATTAACAAATCTTAATTAATATTTTAATATTTTTCATTTATTTTCTGTTGGCTGGATCTCGCTGGATTTTGTGCAATCCTGTAGTCAATTATGTGCAATACGCATAGTCATAATGTGCAACCGCAACACATAATCAATACAGATAAAAAATAGTGTTATTTTTTTAATATCATATAGTTTGACATGTCCGGCTATTATGTATATTTTAAAAAACTAAATCCGACATTTAACAACCAATATTATTTGTTCGATTATCATAATTATTGTATTTTTTTTGTATGACATCGTGCAGTTTTATAAGGTGCAATATGATATGATAAAAAATGCAATGGATTGTTGTATAAAGTGCAACGTACTGATATATAAAATTCAATACTAAAATTTTGGTATATTACCAACTTAGCATACTGTATTTTTTTTTTTTTTTTTTTTTGACAAGTGATATGATGGATATATTAAATTATTTATGTTGATCCGTTTATTAGATTTATATTGCATAATATTTTTTGGCGAGACCTGTTGACATTAATTGTGCAATGTGGTGATAAAGTGCAACGTGTTGTTTTATAAAGTGCAACATGTTGTTTAGTAAAGTGCAACTTTTCGCTACATAAAGTACGCTAATTTATACGTTCCCAAAAAAAATTTTTTGTATTCGAACATTAGATATAATTGTACATTGAATTAACCTAAATAATAAAAATATATTTTATTTATTATTTTTATTACATAATTTATTTATTGTTATATATTATTATATATTATTTTAATATTTTATACTAACTATTTAATACTTTATCTATTATGTAACATATATGAATAACAATATAAATAAAAAATAGTTTATTATTGACTTTCAATAATAACAAATTTGACCCATAGTTAAAATTGAAATAAAGTTAAAATTAAGAAAATTTCAAATAGGTCCCTACATATAACCTAATTCTAAAAAACAGTCAAGTTCGCCCATTTTTTCCGGCAGGACTCTGTCTCGGGCAAGCACACGGGAGGACCCTCCGACGACGCCGGACCTGAGGAGCTTCCCGTCCACACCGGACGATTGACATGATGAGCTCGCCGTCGACACAAGTGCGACCCTGCGTAGCTCGCGTCGGGCACGCGTGAGTTCTGACCTCTGGCGAATTACACCATTCAGTAAATCGACATGGCTGCTGGTTGGATAAGGCAGTTATTGTGGCTCTTCATGGGCGACTGGCCGTTCACGGCGGTGGCAATGGCTGTTGTGTGGCGACGCGACGTCACGGCGATGGATGATGGCTGGTGGTCGGCGGCGAGATGGGCGGTGGTCGGCGGCGAGGTGGGCAGTGGTCGAAGGTGTCTTGGCCGTGTGTTTGTGAGTATTGTGTGTGTGCGTGTGGGTTGCGTCTGTGTGTGTGTGATGGAGAGGAAAGAGAGAGAGAGAGAGAGAGAGAGAGA